>CM040403.1:1451228-1498728 GCA_022702515.1 Ilyophis sp. 1 JC-2022
TGTGGGAGTTGTTCATGTGTTTGAGTGTGGGAGTTGATCATGTGTTTGAGTGTGGGAGTTGATCATGTGTTTGAGTGTGGGAGTTGTTCATGTGTTTGAGTGTGGGAGTTGTTCATGTGTTTGAGTGTGGGAGTTGTTCATGTGTTTGAGTGTGGGAGTTGATCACGCGTTTGAGTGTGGGAGTTGTTCATGTGTTTGAGTGTGGGAGTTGATCATGTGTTTGAGTGTGGGAGTTGATCATGTGTTTGAGTGTTCAGACACATGAGGCTTTACCCAGCGGGCTCTCGCATCGTCTCCCAGTCCAGCCCTGGTCACAAAAGCAGGCACCAGATCCCTTCACGCCCTCCTGACACGCCCCGTGCTCCGTGCAGTTACAGGCTGGGGTCACAAAAACACGAAAGCACACAGCAGGCGGGGGGTGACTGGACAGCTCACACGCAGGACACTAAAAGTGTTTCGTAACTTTCAGTGTTCCCCCTGCGGGAAACGCGCTCGTGTGACTCACCTCGGCAGCTGGGACCGTAGTGTCCCGCGACACACAGCTCGCAGGCCACGCCCTGGAAGCCTGGGTCACAGGTGCAGTTCCCCGTTCCCAGGTGACCCTGGTCACACTTGCCGTGTTTGCTGCAGGCTGATTTTGGTCCTCCAGGGCAGGCTTGGAACAGCAGAGAAAAGCATTATGAGATATGATATGTGCGTGTATGATATGTGCGTGTATGATATGTGTGTGTATGATACTCTGCGCACACACCTCAGTCACTCACAGTGGAGGTACCCTGCCTAGTAAGACTATATCTGTGCTAATGTCTGTCTGAGTGCCAGAGGTGTAAAGTCCAGGGGTCAGAAAGCAAAAGTCCTGCCATGTGTTTCTTCCACCCATGAACTCAACCAGCTGATTTAACTAATTAGTTATACCTCCTGGCTGAAGAATTGTGCTAATTAGCAAATCCAGGTGATTGGAACTAAATACTGGGGAAGACTTTTACTTTCTGAACCTGGATTTTACACCTCTGTGGTGAGTGCTTTTCAACACTAACAGAGTACTCAGTGGAGACTCTTTTATGGAAGGTGTGTAAGACACACACCTGTGTCTATGTGACATGTGAATATTGTCTGAACCCTTTGAAGAGTAGGTTTTTTGAATGTTTTTTTCAAAATTCTAAGTCAGTATTCTAGAGCTGCGTTGTTTTCAATTAGCAGTGGTGATCGTTACATCAGTATGAGAATGTTCAGTTAGTTCTAATCCCATATTTGTGATCTTACACCTAAAGGGTTCAGTATAACTGCAGCTTTTCTCCCAAGGGGCCTTTCTCTCTGTCTCTCTGTGTAGCTTTTGAGGTCTCTCAGACGACACATAAAGTGGTTGGGGAATATCGGGGTAACACGGGGGTCGGTTACCCAGACAGTCTCGGCCGAAGTAACCGCTGCAACATTTGGAACGCCAGAAGACCACGGTGCACATGGCCTGACACCCCGACATCTTTGGAGCCCCGACTATGGAAAGGGTGCACTTCTTCTTTTCCTGTAATGTTAACGGAACAAGGAGAAAAAGAACAGACGCCAATCAATCAACTAATCAACCAATCAACCGTCCCCAAAGAGGCACACACTGCTAATGACACTGTGTGGCATCAGGTCCAGGGAACACTTGGATCTGTCTCGGCTACTGGCCTACCGGTGGAGAGAGCGCACGCGCCTGGGTTGTGTTACCTAACCTGCCCAGGTGCTTACAGGTGTGCTCCACGGTACGGGGCGGAGACCGGGAGCCACGCCAGAGAGGACAAGACTGGTTGTTTGAGCACTGAAGGGACAAACTGGAAATGAACCTGGCTGCGCGAGCTGAAATGCTGACGGCAAAGCGATGCCGATTATTTTGTCTTTGTTGTTTTAGTTTATTGTGTTTACCCGGATCCTGTGAGGGGGAAGGTTTTTATTGATTTTCGTGTTGGTATGGGTGCGACTCTCTCTCTCTCTCTCTCTCCCTTCATGAGCCAATGTAGGGTGGAAACCCGGAACTGCCACATCTCCCTCCCAGGGGTGTGACACACTGCTAATCCCCTTTTGAACAAATCCCTCCACCTATTAAAATAAACCAGCCTAGAAATGCTCACAGTCAGGAGAACATTGGCTGAGGTGGATCTCTTTCCTTTCAGAGTGACTCTGATATCAGTCATAAAATAACTGCTTCACTTAAGAAAAAGGGATGGTACCGAAGCAAGGTTACCTTTAATTTACTTCCAGAAGGACATCTCGCTGGTCTGCTACAACGGCCACATGCGCTCTGTCACACAACACAAGTAAAAAGGAAATTATACTCAACAACATTCATATGTAAGAAACAATCCACGGCAAGGTGTGGATTACACGGTTTTAACCGCATGATGTTGAGGCGAAGAACCACCCAACGCGAAGCGAAGTGTCATGCGTTAAAACCGTGTAATCCACACCTCGGAGTGGATTATTGCGTTTATACCATGGTTACCAACAATGGTTATATGTTACTTTCATATTTATAGATTTTTATGGATGTAATCAGCTGAGATTTATATATCCTTCCGCTGCCCTTTATCCCCGTTGTCAAGCAAAACCGCTTGTTCTTTTTGAACTGAAAACCCCTCGTCGCTAATTTTATTTTCTGGCTACTAGTTCTATTTAAGTGCGTTGCAAAACCTTCGGTCGTTAGTTCTGAAAACAATTGATTCTATCAGGAAAAAAATAGTTCCTTCTCGTTTTTATAACACAGAATTGGCACCAATTTTGGTTATTTTTGTCGTTACATTATTTAAGAAAATTGATGAAACCATATAACTCAAGATTCAACGTTAACTTGCCTCCCTCTCTCTGTCTTGCTTTTTAAAAATGGTTTGGTCACGCAGTGTGTAGCTAGCCTATTTTAAATAACCTAAACTGAGGAAATAACGTAGGCTACATTTCAGATTAGCATCATGATGGTCTATGCATGGGGAAAATGCTACAGAGTTTGTTGGATGCAATTTATCAAAGAATTTTCTCTGGATAAAAAGTTTTCTAAATATAGCCTATAGGCTACAGATTAACGTGCTTTGTGAAGTAGCTTGCATTCACAAGCAGTCAGCGTGTTGCTGATGTTAATATACATGCAAATTCCTACTATGATAAATCCGTATTTCCAAACTATAAATAAATACTGCACTTCTAACCACAAAAATGTTTGCCGAATACAAACTTTTTTTACTGTTATTTACCGATTTTCATAAATCAGATGTATGCCGTTGCTATGGCAACGTGAATACCTTAGAGACGGATCTATGGCTTGCAGTAAAAAAAGATGAACACATAAACACCAAACGGCGCTTTGCTAACTCCGTGATAATGTTACTATGCCTAGCTATAGTTACCTAGCCACGTATTTAATTAGCATTATCTTAAAAACAATTACAAAAAGTTTATCATAGCCTAGCCTAAGTTAGCCTACTATTTGCAGCCTACGAGGCGAAGTAGCCGTTTGCCATCCAGTAACGTTAGTCACTGAGGGAAAGAAAGTAGGTAGGCTACATTCTGCTCATTTTAATTTTAATCCACTTATTTTCTAGAATGTCTTGGAATTGACCGGTCATGGAGCAGTTTCCCATCCCCAGGGTGTGTAGCTACAGGCAGCGCATTAATGAAGAACGGTGATCAAACCTGTGACCCGGATGACTGAAGATTATACAGAATAACCACCAGTCATTGACTAATCAGAATCGAGTATTTATGGTATAATGCATCATGTAACACTGCATTAAGAGACTGGCAGTGCTGGAGGATACAGCCATGTTCACATGTTCATGGTGCTGTCAGGCCAAATAGTGTCTGGCTGCCAAAATGTGTCCAGGCACGTCATCGGAATGCTTGGAATGTCGTTGCTATACCAACATGACGCGCTAGCATTGTGACAAGCTCGCACTTGCTTTTACCTCAGAATCGCCGGAGATCATCGGACGGAGATAGATCACTACATCACTCAGATAACCATCACTATCACTCAGATAACCTTTATAATTTCCCTTTGTATAGGCTACTGTGCTTTATATTATTAATTGTTTTCGATTTTAGATTGTGTTAGCTAGTGATTCATTTTAAAGTAGATAGTCTTTTACTGAAACTAACTAGCTAGCAATACTACAGCTAACGTTATGGGCTGTTATCTGTGAAATAAACTCCTTGTACCGACAGGAGTCATAAACACTGTCGGTGCCGTTAGCTAGCATGCCAATGTTAGCTAACAGCGTTAGCTAGCATGCCAACAGGTTTACCCATTGTTAGCTAGCAAGCCAACAAGGTTAGCTAGCATACCAATGTTAGATTATGTTAGATTTATTTTGAAGTAGCTATATTAGTCTTTTACTGAAACTAACTAGCTAGCAAATGCACGAAGGCTCGCTCGTCATGTTGGTATAGCAACTACATTCCAAGCATTCCGATGACGTGCCCGGACACATTTTGGCAGCCGGACACTATTTGGCCTGACAGTGCCTGTAACGTGAGACTCACATTGACGCTGAGAGTGTCTATGGTGTCACAGCGCCCCCCGAGGCTAGGAGGAGTCAGCAAGCAGTCGATCCCGTGAGCGATTCCACCGCGGAAGGGCAGCTGCCTCTGTGAGATCTGACACTTCCTGTTATTGAGGAAGAGGTTTCCCTGGGAGACGGGGGCACAGTATGTTGTTATGCTTGCTGGAACTGCAAACACTGAAAGAACATTATTATTATATATTATTATTCTCACCTATTTACAGCCCTGGTGTCTAAACTAGGAGAGATGGGGTCACAGAGTATGGTAATCTGTACATGATGTATGTCTTCTTCACATCATACACATTAATGTCCTTTTTATACATGTACCTGCACACAAAATTGAGCGGTACCTTAATATGTACGCATCACAGAATACTCACTATGCTGTCATCGCCCCCGCATTTCACACTGAGGTCTGAGCCATGGAGAGTCTTCAGAGGAGCGTAGACCAGCGCTGAGGAGAACACCTAAGGCAGCCGCACAGGAAGTGAGGTCAAAGGAACCATAGTCACACAGGTCGTGAGGAAAAAGGAAACGGAGTCAGACAGAAAGGGAGGTAACAGGAAACAGTCACACAGGAAGTGCACGAGTGTGCAGGACTAGCAGTGGGAGACAGGAGCGACAGAGGCAGGGCTCACCATGGCGTCTCGGACAATGTGGTACTTGAGGTACTCCTGGAGCTGGGCCCGGTTCTGGGTGCTGTAGAGGAAGTCTCTCTGTTCCTGAGGCAGGGCTGCCATGGCCTTATCCGTGGGCCAGAACAGGGTGACCGGCTGGTGGATGTGGTCATTCAGCAAGCTCATCACGCTCGTGTCCTAAAGTGAAGCCAAGATAGTCAGGAACACTTGTGTGAAACCAACTTTGGAAGAAGGCCTGGAGAGAGATCTACTGAAGTGATACTGACCTCAAGCAACTTGGTAAAAGTGGTGTAACCGTGAACTTTTGCCACATCAGTGAGGTTCTGCAGCTGAAAGAAACATGTAACAGAACACAGCTGAAAAAATCCTTATAAATAGCACTATAAGGACAATAATAATGTGCATACAAACGGCACTGACAGATGTAGCATACTGGCGTACCATCATGCAATGGTCATCAGCTAATTTTCAGATGTTGAATATGATCGTGATTGTGGAGGACAGTGCTGTAGACACACAGCGGATGACCTACCCCTGTGGAGGGTGGAGCCTGAGGGTTCTTTAGAATGGCCTGCACACTCTCCGGCAACAGAACAGAGTCTATGATGTGTATGATGCCGTTCGCACTCACAGAGTCACTGGATACCACCTTAATGTCTCCATTGATTAATATGGTGTCCTGTAAGCAGGTCACATCGGAGGTAAATATCCATTAATTTCCATCCTCATCATTACACACTTCCTTTACTTAAACATAATCGATAATTTAATATTAATTGAGTAAAGATGAGTATAGTAGCATGGGAACACTTGTGTGGTTTTGGGGTGCAGGGTAATGTGAGATGCGGGGGGTTGCCGGGGGTTACCTGGGAGTAAGTGATGGAGAGGGATTCTCCCTGCAGCGTGGTCAGGTTTCTGGGCTTGGTCAGGTCAGCTGGGAGCAGCGTGCGACATGAGACCACGTGGTACCTCATGATGTCAGATATAACTCCTTTTGTACGCCACTGGGTCCACTGAGACACCGGACAGAATGCTTCAGAGCTCTGCCTGTCTCTGTGATGGACATACCTGCTATACCTGTCTCACTCAAAAACACCTGGACTATCTGTCTCTAATTAGCACACCTGGTACACCTGTCTCACTAAAACACACCTGAAGTATCTGTCTCTAATGAGCACACCTGGTACACCTGTCTCACTCAGACACACCTGAAGTATCTGTCTCTAATAAGCACACCTGGTACACCTGTCTCACTCAGACCCACCTGAAGTATCTGTCTCTAATAAGCACACCTGGTACACCTGTCTCACTCACACACACCTGAAGTATATGTCTCTAATAAGCACACCTGGTACACCTGTCTCACTCAGACACACCTGGACTATCTGTCTCTAATTAGCACACATGGTACACCTGTCTCACTCATACACACCTGGAGTATATGTCTCTAATAAGCACACCTGGTACACCTGTCTCACTCAGACACACCTGGAGTATATGTTTCTAATAAGCACACCTGGTACACCTGTCTCACTCAGACACACCTGGAGTATATGTTTATAATAAGCACACCTGGTACACCTGTCTCACTCAGACACACCTGGAGTATATGTCTCTAATAAGCACACCTGGTACACCTGTCTCACTAAAACACACCTGAAGTATCTGTCTCTAATAAGCACACCTGGTACACCTGTCTTACTCACACACACCTGAAGTATCTGTCTCTAATTAGCACACATGGTACACCTGTCTCACTCACACACACCTGAAGTATCTGTCTCTAATTAGCACACATGGTACACCTGTCTCACTAAAACACACCTGAAGTATCTGTCTCTAATAAGCACACCTGGTACACCTATCTCACTAAAACACACCTGAAGTATCTGTCTCTAATAAGCACACCTGGTACACCTGTCTCACTCACACACACCTGAAGTATCTGTCTCTAATTAGCACACATGGTACACCTGTCTCACTCATACACACCTGAAGTATCTGTCTCTAATTAGCACACATGGTACACCTGTCTCACTAAAACACACCTGAAGTATCTGTCTCCAATAAGCACACCTGGTACACCTGTCTCACTCACACACACCTGAAGTATCTGTCTCTAATAAGCACACCTGGTACACCTGTCTCACTCAGACACACCTGGCCTATCTGTCTCTAATTAGCACACATGGTACACCTGTCTCACTCATACACACCTGGAGTATATGTCTCTAATAAGCACACCTGGTACACCTGTCTCACTCAGACACACCTGGAGTATATGTTTCTAATAAGCACACCTGGTACACCTGTCTCACTCAGACACACCTGGAGTATATGTTTCTAATAAGCACACCTGGTACACCTGTCTCACTCAGACACACCTGGAGTATATGTTTATAATAAGCACACCTGGTATATCTTTCTCACTCACACACACCTGGACTATATCTGTCTCTAATAAGCACACCTGGTGCACCTGTCTCACTCACACACACCTGGACTATGTCTCTAATAAGCTCACCTGATGCACCTGTCTCACTCAAACACACCTGGAGGTCCTGTGTGACATACCTGGGAGGACATGCATGGCCTTTTTCGCTCTAATGGGGTTTAGGCCTTCCTGTGGACTCTCACCATAAATGCCCTGCCTTTGTTTCAGATGGACAGACAGCAGACAAAGACAGACAGATAGAAAGACAAACAGACAGAAGGACAGACAGACGGAACGGGGCACAAGGAAAGACAGACGGACAGACAAAAGGAAAGACAGATGGAAGAGGGCAGAAAAAGCGACAGACAGACAGAGAAACGGACAGACAGACAGAGAAACGGACAGACAGAATGAGACAGACCGAGAAACGGACAGACAGACGGAGAAACGGACAGACAGACAGAGAAACGGACAGACGGACAGACAGAATGAGAGAGACGGACAGACAGAAAAGGAGAGACGGACAGACACACAGAATGAGACAGACGGACAGACAGAAAAGAAGAGACAGACAGACAGAATGAGACAGACGGATAGACAGACAGACACACAGACAGAGAAAAGGACAGACAGAATGAGAGAGACGGACAGACAGAAAAGGAGAGACGGACAGACAGACGGAACAGGGCAGAGCGGCTGCATTCTCACATTATCAGTGAAGAGCTGTCCTGGGGGAGCGAACACGGTGAAGGGACCCATGCCATCCAGCTCCTGAACCTTCGCCCTCTGAGAGAACAGCAAAACCAGCCCTCAAATTACTCACACAATACATCTAATGATAAAGTAATAAATAATAATCTAATAAAAACACACACTTTAGTGAACAATGAAGATATGATGAGGCACATCTCCATAGAGATCAAAGAATAAAGAAGAACAATAAAAATCTACAAGAAAAAGTATGATAACTTACCGCCATAAAATAGACAAACTCCCTGATGGAGGAGTTTCTGTTCAGGAAAAGCTCCTGCAGATGGAGAGTAAGAGTCAGTGAGCACGTCAGGACTCGTTTATATACTGCAGAAGGAGAGTAAGAGTCAGTGAGCACGTCAGGACTCGTTTATATACTGCAGACGGAGAGTAAGAGTCAGTGAGCACGTCAGGACTCGTTTATATACTGCAGACGGAGAGTAAGAGTCAGTGAGCACGTCAGGACTCGTTTATATACTGCAGACGGAGAGTAAGAGTCAGTGAGCACGTCAGGACTCGTTTATATACTGCAGACGGAGAGTAATAGTCAGTGAGCACGTCAGGACTCGTTTATATACTGCAGACGGAGAGTAAGAGTCAGTGAGCACGTCAGGACTCGTTTATATACTGCAGACGGAGAGTAAGAGTCAGTGAGCACGTCAGGACTCGTTTATATACTGCAGACGGAGAGTAAGAGTCAGTGAGCACGTCAGGACTCGTTTATATACTGCAGATGGAGAGTAAGGGCCAGTAAGCACGTCAGGACTCGTTTATATACTGCAGACGGAGAGTAAGAGTCAGTGAGCACGTCAGGACTCATTTATATACTGCAGACGGAGAGTAAGGGTCAGTGAGCATGTCAGGAGTCGTTTATATACTGCAGATGGAGAGTAAGAGTCAGTGAGCACGTCAGGAGTCGTTTATATACTGCAGACGGAGAGTAAGGGCCAGTAAGCACGTCAGGACTCGTTTATATACTGCAGACGGAGAGTAAGAGTCAGTGAGCACGTCAGGACTCATTTATATACTGCAGACGGAGAGTAAGGGTCAGTGAGCACGTCAGGAGTCGTTTATATACTGCAGATGGAGAGTAAGAGTCAGTGAGCACGTCAGGAGTCGTTTATATACTGCAGATGGAGAGTAAGAGTCAGTGAGCACGTCAGGATTCGTTTATATACTGCAGACGGAGAGTAAGAGTCAGTGAGCACGTCAGGACTCGTTTATATACTGCAGATGGAGAGTAAGGGCCAGTAAGCACGTCAGGACTCGTTTATATACTGCAGACGGAGAGTAAGAGTCAGTGAGCACGTCAGGACTCATTTATATACTGCAGACGGAGAGTAAGGGTCAGTGAGCATGTCAGGAGTCGTTTATATACTGCAGATGGAGAGTAAGAGTCAGTGAGCACGTCAGGAGTCGTTTATATACTGCAGACGGAGAGTAAGGGCCAGTAAGCACGTCAGGACTCGTTTATATACTGCAGACGGAGAGTAAGAGTCAGTGAGCACGTCAGGACTCATTTATATACTGCAGACGGAGAGTAAGGGTCAGTGAGCACGTCAGGAGTCGTTTATATACTGCAGATGGAGAGTAAGAGTCAGTGAGCACGTCAGGAGTCGTTTATATACTGCAGATGGAGAGTAAGAGTCAGTGAGCACGTCAGGATTCGTTTATATACTGCAGACGGAGAGTAAGAGTCAGTGAGCACGTCAGGACTCGTTTATATACTGCAGATGGAGAGTAAGGGCCAGTAAGCACGTCAGGACTCGTTTATATACTGCAGACGGAGAGTAAGAGTCAGTGAGCACGTCAGGACTCATTTATATACTGCAGACGGAGAGTAAGGGTCAGTGAGCACGTCAGGACTCATTTATATACTGCAGACGGAGAGTAAGGGTCAGTGAGCACGTCAGGAGTCGTTTATATACTGCAGATGGAGAGTAAGAGTCAGTGAGCACGTCAGGATTCGTTTATATACTGCAGACTGAGAGTAAGGGTCAGTGAGCACGTCAGGACTCGTTTATATACTGCAGACGGAGAGTAAGGGTCAGTGAGCGCGTCAGGACTCGTTTATATACTGCAGACGGAGAGTAAGGGTCAGTAAGCATGTCAGGACTCGTTTATATACTGCAGTAGAGAATGGCTTGGTTGAAATCAAATCAATTTTTTTGTTTAGCGCTTTTTACAGAGAACTGTCACTAAGACGCTATACAGATTAACAGAAAACAGAAGGACACAGACTCAGGAAGGCCATAGGGACTCGGGAAGGCTATAGGGACTCGGAAAGGCCATAGGGACTCTGGAAGGCCATAGGGACTCGGGAAGGCTATAGGGACTCGGGAAGGCCATAGGGACTCGGGAAGGCCATAGGGACTCGGGAAGGCTATAGGGACTCGGGAAGGCCATAGGGACTGGTGACACTTGGGTGCGTGGAATCACTTGCTGTAAATGCAGAGACATTTGGAGCATTGCAGACTTGGCAAAATGGATGACACTCTTTCTCTTAAGCAGGCAATGACGACCTTTGACCTGCTCTCATCATCAAAGATTCTTATGTTCTTAAGTATTGCTTTGCCCAAAATATTGGGGTGCTGTCTTCTGTCTGGTAGGGGTTAAGAACACAAGTTAATGGTCTGGGTTCAGAACCTATGTTCTTACCTGTTCCACTGTTCCTTTGCAACTCAGGCCGTCCCCAACATAGCCCATCTTACAGCTGCAGCCGCTCTCTCCCGGGCCCGTCATGTTACACAATGCAAACCTGTGGCAGTTACCGTTTCGCTAGCGGGAAGAAAAAACCATCATAAAACAGCGTTACATTCAGATTTATGAAGTACAGTACTCGCTCACTTTACACTTTATATATCTAAATATACAGAATAGATCAACAGGGCAGTACAGTCATTTAACCATAGACTATTTCAACGTTTAACATGTTTTCACTTTGAATACAGAAATGATTTAGAATAATCTTCACCGTTTTGCATGGGTTGATAGCTGTGCAGTTGTTTCCGTCTCCACTAAAGCCTTTGTTGCAAGCGCATGCTGTCTGCAATAAGAAAACAGTATACATAGCAGCTCCTGCATCTTTTCATAAACGCATTAAAACATGCAACTGCTGCACTGGTGCCTGTTCATCATCTAATGACCTGTCTGTCAACCTGACCTTGAACAGCTGGTGAATGAATATGGCAATGCATGAATCTACTCATTATAAATGCATTTAATCCACTAAATGGGTAATGGTGTCATTAATAATTAACTGTTAATAATGAAAGTTTCACCCTAAAATAATTGTGTGCTCCCAGAATGCAGTAATGGTAGAACATAGCTCTTTGCGGCTGAGGTGGGGGTGCACACCAAGGCTTCCCCCCGGCTTGAGCCACACTGCACCTTAAAACATCTTCATATCTCACACTGCACCTTAAAACCTCTTCATATCTCACACTGCACCTTAAAACCTCTTCATATCTCACACTGCACCTTAAAACCTCTTCATATCTCACACTGCACCTTAAAACCTCTTCATATCTCACACTGCACCTTAAAACATCTTCATATCTCACACTGCACCTTAAAACATCTTCATATCTCACACTGCACCTTAAAACATCTTCATATCTCACACTGCACCTTAAAACCTCTTCATATCTCACACTGCACCTTAAAACCTCTTCATATCTCACACTGCACCTTAAAACCTCTTCATATCTCACACTGCACCTTAAAACCTCTTCATATCTCACACTGCACCTTAAAACCTCTTCATATCTCACACTGCACCTTAAAACCTCTTCATATCTCACACTGCACCTTAAAACCTCTTCATATCTCACACTGCACCTTAAAACATCTTCATATCTCACACTGCACCTTAAAACATCTTCATATCTCACACTGCACCTTAAAACCTCTTCATATCTCACACTGCACCTTAAAACCTCTTCATATCTCACACTGCACCTTAAAACCTCTTCATATCTCACACTGCACCTTAAAACCTCTTCATATCTCACACTGCACCTTAAAACCTCTTCATATCTCACACTGCACCTTAAAACCTCTTCATATCTCACACTGCACCTTAAAATATCTTCATATCTCACACTGCACCTTAAAACCTCTTCATATCTCACACTGGACCTTAAAACATCTTCATATCTCACACTGCACCTTAAAACCTCTTCATATCTCACACTGCACCTTAAAACCTCTTCATATCTCACACTGCACCTTAAAACCTCTTCATATCTCACACTGCACCTTAAAACCTCCTCATATCTCACACTGCACCTTAAAACCTCTTCATATCTCACACTGCACTTTAAACATCTTCATATCTCACACTACACCTTAAAACCTCTTCATATCTCACACTGCACCTTAAAACATCTTCATATCTCACACTGGACCTTAAAACATCTTCATATCTCACACTGCACCTTAAAACCTCTTCATATCTCACACTGCACCTTAAAACCTCTTAATATCTCACACTGCACCTTAAAACCTCTTCATATCTCACACTGCACCTTAAAACCTCTTCATATCTCACACTGCACCTTAAAACCTCTTCATATCTCACACTGCACCTTAAAACATCTTCATATCTCACACTGCACCTTAAAACATCTTCACGTTAATGCCTTTATATCTCTCAGCCTGGTGGCCTAGATGTCTTCAGCATGTTTGTTAAAACCTTGATTGATGGATGGATGGATGGATTAGTTGATGGATTGATTGATTGATCTATTGATTGATTGATTGATTGATTAAAAATGGTCTCTGACCTTATTTGGTCCGGTGTGGACACACTGGGCGTTGTCATGACAGCCTCCGTTACCCAGCAGACAAGGGTTGATTGCTGTAGAGATCAAGAGGAGGGAGTTCACTCAATCCTGCACTAGATATACAGTATATTAATTCCATAAATACATTGTACTGTAAGGTTATAAATACATTGTACTGTAAGGTTATAAATACATGGTTATAAATACATTGTACTGTAAGGTTATAAATACATTGTACTGTATGGTTATAAATACATTGTACTGTAAGGTTATAAATACATCGTACTGTAAGGTTATAAATACATTGTACTGTAAGGTTATAAATACATTGTACTGTAAGGTTATAAATACATTGTACTGTAAGGTTGTAAATACATTGTACTGTAAGGTTATAAATACATTGTACTGTAAGGTTATAAATACATTGTACTGTAAGGTTGTAAATACATTGTACTGTAAGGTTATAAATACATTGTACTGTAAGGTTATAAATACATTGTACTGTAAGGTTATAAATACATCGTACTGTAAGGTTATAAATACATCGTACTGTAAGGTTATAAATACATTGTACTGTAAGGTTATAAATACATTGTACTGTAAGGTTATAAATACATTGTACTGTAAGGTTGTAGTTATAAATACATTGTACTGTAAGGTTATAAATACATTGTACTGTAAGGTTATAAATACATTGTACTAAGGCTATAAATACATTGTACTGTAAGGTTATAAATACATTGTACTGTAAGGTTATAAATACATTGTACTGTAAGGTTATAAATACATCGTACTGTAAGGTTATAAATACATTGTACTGCAAGGTTATAAATACATTGTACTGTAAGGTTATAAATACATTGTACTGTAAGGTTATAAATACATTGTACTGTAAGGTTGAATCGTTGTGCAGCGTGAGAAATACTGAGCATCAGTACATGGACCATCATAATGTAGATTCACAGTGCAAAGTACCTCAACATGATGTTAAATGTTTCTGAATTAATATGTCTATTAACATTGTGTCTATTAACTGCCTCAGGTGGAGGAGTTTAAGTATCTCGGGATCTTGTTCACGAGTGAGGGTAGGATGGAGCGGGAGATGGACAGGCGGATCGGGGCGGCGTCAGCAGTGATGCGGGCGCTATACCGGTCCGTCGTGGTGAAGAGAGAGCTAAGCCAAAAGGCGAAGCTCTCGATTTACCGGTCAATCTACGTTCCAACCCTCACCTATGGCCACGAGCTATGGGTAGTGACCGAAAGAACGAGATCGCGAATACAAGCGGCCGAAATGAGTTTCCTCCGCAGGGTGGCCGGGCTCAGCCTTAGAGATAGGGTGAGGAGCTCGGACATCCGGGAGGGACTCAGAGTAGAGCCGCTGCTCCTCCATGTCGAGAGGAGCCAGCTGAGGTGGTTCGGGCATCTGGTGAGGATGCCTCCTGGACGCCTCCCTCGGGAGGTTTTTCGGGCATGTCCGTCCGGGAGGAGACCTCGGGGCCGACCCAGGACACGCTGGAGGGATTACATCTCTCGGCTGGCCTGGGAACGCCTCGGGATTCCCCCGGAAGAGCTGGCGGAAGTGGCTGGGGAGAGGGCGGCCTGGGTTCCCTTGCTGAAGCTGCTGCCCCCGCGACCCGGACCCGGATAAGCGGAAGACAACGGACGGACGGACATTGTGAACCACAGTGCAAGTGAAACCAGAAAATAGTCTTCCTGTAGTGTAGTAGTGTTGTCATGTTTGATAATTGATATTTCAGACACAAATACACACACAGACACACACACACCACATGCACATGTATGCACACACACACACACACACAGACACACACACACACACTCACACTCACACACACACACACACACACACACACACACACACACACAGGGCAGCTGCACACTTACACACACACACCAGGCCGTCTCCAGCATGGCCAGTCTGGCAGAGACACTCCCGGGTGCCTGGGCCTGTTCTCTTGCATGTAGCCCTGGGGGAGCAGCCGCCATTGCTCTGCGCACAGGCATCCTTCCCTGAGGGGACAGTAACAGAGCCTTAAACACTCACTGCCCCAGCCTAATGCCCCTGTTCTGCCCCAGCCCGATGCCCCTGACCCTGCCCCTGCCCCTGTTCTGCCCCAGCCTAATGCCCCTGTCCCTGCCCCAGCCTAATGCCCCTGTCCCTGCCCCAGCCCGATGCCCCTGTCCCTGTTCTGCCCCAGCCCGATGCCCCTGTCCCTGTTCAGCCCCAGCCCGATGCCCCTGTCCCTGTCCCTGTTCTGCCGCAGCCCGATGCCCCTGCCCCTGTTCTGCCCCAGCCCGATGCCCCTGTCCCTGTCCCTGTTCTGCCCCTGCCCAATGCCCCTGTCCCTGCCCCTGTCCCTGTTCTGCCCCTGCCAAATGCCCCTGTCCCTGTCCCTGTTCTGCCCCAGCCCGATGCCCCTGTCCCTGCCCCTGTCCCTGTTCTGCCCCAGCCCGATGCCCCTGCCCCTGTCCCTGTCCCTGTTCAGCCCCAGCCCAATGCCTCTGCCCCCTTTCCCACCACTTACACAGCGCTTAATGCTGCCTGCTACTCACCTATGCAGTATGTGCCGTTCCCTTCAAACCCCGTCACACATTTACAGAAAGAGGAGCCGTCAGACTGGACAACACAGCTGTGTGAGGTAGCAGGGAAAGCATAGCATTAGCATTAGCAGCTCACTATAGTGAACCTTCAACAATCCCGTTTCTTATTGTCTAACATTGAACATTGTCTCATTGGGGATTTTAGTCATGTCAGTCTCGGCCCACATTTCCAAAGATCCTATGCTTTGGCGCTCCCTGCTAAGATCAGTTAGACCGCTCTGAGGGCCAATCAGTCCTCTCTACAGTGTCCTGGGGAGCTGTCTAAAAGGCGCTATATGCCTCGTACTGCATGGCCATTACTGATTTCAGTATAAAGGCACTGTACCCCATTATAAATGCTGGTGTGTGGATAAAGGAGCTGTATGGGTGTTCTGCAGATATTTGTAGCATTCTGAGGACTCACTTTGCACTGGAGTGGCACCTCCCATTGCACATGTCCTGGGAAATGACTGAAACAGAGAGAGAATGTGCAGTCAGTGGCAGGGAGAAGATCCTGAACGCAGTGAAACAAAATGAGCCAGGCGCCTCCTACCTGTGTCACAGTACAGCCCTCGCCAGCCCATATCACATTCACACGTCCCGTCACCCTGGGGACCGTCCTTGCACCGCCCATGGACACACTTACAGTCTGCAAGATAGACACACAGACAGAAGATGGAAGGTGATACTGTACCCTGATCACAGTGGTATGGAAAGGGAAGGTGATACTGTACCCTGGGCACAGAGGTAGAGAGAGGGAAGGTGATACTGTACCCTGGGCACAGAGGTAGAGAGAAGGAAGGTGATACTTTGCCCTGGGCACAGATGTAGAGAGAGGGAAGGTGATACTGTACCCTGGGCACAGAAGTAGAGAGAGGGAAGGTGATACTGTACCCTGGGCACAGAGGTAGAGAGAGGGAAGGTGATACTGTACCCTGGGCACAGAGGTAGGGAGAGGGAAGGTGATACTTTGCCCTGGGCACAGAGGTAGAGAGAGGGAAGGCGATACTGTACCCTGGGCACAGAGGTAGGGAGATGGAAGGTGATACTGTACCCTGGGCACAGAGGTAGGGAGATGGAAGGTGATACTGTACCCTGGGCACAGAGGTAGGGAGATGGAAGGTGATACTGTACCCTGGGCACAGAGGTAGGAAGAGGGAAGGTGATACTGTACCATGGGCACAGAGGTAGGGAGAGGGAAGGTGATACTGTACCCTGGGCACAGAAGTAGAGAGAGGGAAGGTGATACTGTACCCTGGGCACAGAGGTAGGGAGAGGGAAGGTGATACTTTGCCCTGGGCACATAGGTAGAAAGAGGGAAGGTGATACTGTACCCTGGGCACAGAGGTAGGGAGAGGGAAGGTGATACTTTGCCCAGGGCACAGAGGTAGGGAGAGGGAAGGTGATACTGTACCCTGGGCACAGAGGTAGGGAGAGGGAAGGTGATACTGTACCCTGGGCACAGAGGTAGGGAGAGGGAAGGTGATACTGTACCCTGGGCACAGAGGTAGAGAGAGGGAAGGTAATACTTTGCCCTGGGCACAGAGGTAGGGAGAGGGAAGGTGATACTGTACCCTGGGCACAGAGGTAGGGAGAGGGAAGGTGATACTTTGCCCTGGGCACAGAGGTAGGGAGAGGGAAGGTGATACTGTACCCTGGGCACAGATGTAAGGAGAGGGAAGGTGATACTTTGCCCTGGGCACAGAGGTAGGGAGAGGGAAGGTGATACTGTACCCTAGTCACAGAGGTAGAGAGAAGGAAGGTGATATTGTACCCTGGGCACAGAGGTAGAGAGAAGGAAGGTGATATTGTACCCTGGGCACAGAGGTAGGGAGAGGGAAGGTGATACTTTGCCCTGGGCACAGAGGTAGGGAGAGGGAAGGTGATATTGTACCCTGGGCACAGAGGTAGGGAGAGGGAAGGTGATACTGTACCCTGGGCACAGAGGTAGGGAGAGGGAAGGTGATACTGTACCCTGGGCACATAGGTAGAGAGAGGGGAGGTAATACTTTGCCCTGGGCACAGAGGTAGGGAGAGGGAAGGTGATACTGTACCCTGGGCACAGAGGTAGGGAGAGGGAAGGTGATACTTTGCCCTGGGCACAGAGGTAGGGAGAGGGAAGGTGATACTGTACCCTGGGCACAGAGGTAAGGAGAGGGAAGGTGATACTTTGCCCTGGGCACAGAGGTAGAGAGAAGGAAGGTGATATTGTACCCTGGGCACAGAGGTAGAGAGAAGGAAGGTGATATTGTACCCTGGGCACAGAGGTAGGGAGAGGGAAGGTGATACTTTGCCCTGGGCACAGAGGTAGGGAGAGGGAAGGTGATATTGTACCCTGGGCACAGAGGTAGGGAGAGGGAAGGTGATACTTTGCCCTGGGCACAGAGGTAGGGAGAGGGAATGTGATACTGTACCCTGGGCACAGAGGTAGAGAGAGGGAAGGTGATACTGTACCCTGGGCACAGAGGTAGAGAGAGGGAAGGTGATACTGTACCCTGGGCACAGAGGTAGGGAGAGGGAAGGTGATACTGTACCCTGGGCACAGAGGTAGGGAGAGGGAAGGTGATACTGTACCCTGGTCACAGTGGATGCTGTATTTCCCAGTCTGACATGTTTCACAGGCTGTCCCAGCGAAGCCCACTTTGCACTGACATGTCCCAGCACCATCGCTCCCATCCTGGCATATCCCGTTCCCAAAACATGGCTGCCCCACCGGCCCAGGACAGCTCTCACAGTGCCGCCCAAAGAACCCCCCGCAGCACTGCCTTACCTGCAGGAACAAGGAGCCGTGATCAGAGTTTTTACACAGGCATGCACAGTGATTACTCACGATGGTGGAGTTTATACACGGGCATGCACAGTGATTACTCACGATGGTGGACTTTATACACAGCTGTGCACAGTGATTACTCACGATGGTGGAGTTTTTACACAGGCATGCACAGTGATTACTCACGATGGTGGAGTTTATACACAGGCATGCACAGTGATTACTCACGATGGTGGAGTTTTTACACAGGCATGCACAGTGATTACTCACGATGGTGGAGTTTATACACAGCTGTGCACAGTGATTACTCACGATGGTGGAGTTTATACACAGGCATGCACAGTGATTACTCACGATGGTGGAGTTTTTACACAGGCATGCACAGTGATTACTCACGATGGTGGAGTTTTTACACAGGCGTGCACAGTGATTACTCACGATGGTGGAGTTTTTACACAGGCGTGCACAGTGATTACTCACGATGGTGGAGTTTATACACAGGCATGCACAGTGATTACTCACGATGGTGGAGTTTATACACAGCTGCGCACAGTGATTACTCACGATGGTGGAGTTTATACACAGGCGTGCACAGTGATTACTCACGATGGTGGAGTTTTTACACAGGCATGCACAGTGATTACTCACGATGGTGGAGTTTTTACACAGGCATGCACAGTGATTACTCACGATGGTGGAGTTTTTACACAGGCATGCACAGTGATTACTCACGATGGTGGAGTTTATACACAGGCGTGCACAGTGATTACTCACGATGGTGGAGTTTATACACAGGCATGCACAGTGATTACTCACGATGGTGGAGTTTTTACACAGGCGTGCACAGTGATTACTCACGATGGTGGAGTTTATACACAGCTGCGCACAGTGATTACTCACGATGGTGGAGTTCTTGCACAGCATCCTGCATCCTAAAGAAGTGATCTGGTCCCCTTGGAGCATACGCTTCAGCAGGCATCTGCTCTTCATGCGAGTCTGAAATTACATCAGCAGCTTCAGAACCCAGCAGTGCCACGCCCTCCATGGGGACAAACCTAGCCATGTGTTCAGCTTCCACGTATCAGATTATGGAGCCATGAACCAATCAGAGGGAGCGAACCAGAAGCTCTATCAGCACTCATGTCATATGAAGGCTAAGTCTTAATATTGATCTCATACAGTATGTTAGATCCTGTTTCTCAGCCTCTGATTGGTCCTGAATTATGTGTTTAGTTTTAGTCACAGTTTTGGTCTCAGAATCTTTGTTTTTATTTTGTCTTTGGTTTTAATCTCATTTATATGCAATGTTAAATAAAAATATGCTGTTAATTATGCAAGTGAAGGTTTGGTGTGTTGGGTTGAAGTGCTACAGTAGTGAAGGTTTGGTGTGTTGGGTTGATGAAATGCTACAGTAGTGTAGGTATGGTGTGTTGGGTTGGGTTGAAGTGCTACAGTAGTGAAGGTTTGGTGTGTTGGGTTGAAGTGCTACAGTAGTGAAGGTTTGGTGTGTTGGGTTGAAGTGCTACAGTAGTGAAGGTTTGGTGTGTTGGGTTGATGAAATGCTACAGTAGTGAAGGTTTGGTGTGTTGGGTTGAAGTGCTACAGCAGTGAAGGTTTGGTGTGTTTGGTTGATGAAATGCTACAGTAGTGAAGGTTTGGTGTGTTGGGTTGATGAAATGCTACAGTAGTGTAGGTTTGGTGTGTTGGGTTGATGAAATGCTACAGTAGTGTAGGTTTGGTGTGTTGGGTTGATGAAATGCTACAGTAGTGTAGGTTTGGTGTGTTGGGTTGATGAAATGCTACAGTAGTGAAGGTTTGGTGTGTTGGGTTGATGAAATGCTATAGTAGTGTAGGTTTGGTGTGTTGGGTTGATGAAATGCTACAGTAGTGAAGGTTTGGTGTGTTTGGTTGATGAAATGCTACAGTAGTGTAGGTTTGGTGTGTTGGGTTGATGAAATGCTACAGTAGTGTAGGTTTGGTGTGTTGGGTTGATGAAATGCTACAGTAGTGTAGGTTTGGTGTGTTGGGTTGATGAAATGCTACAGTAGTGTAGGTTTGGTGTGTTGGGTTGATGAAATGCTACAGTAGTGAAGGTTTGGTGTGTTGGGTTGATGAAATGCTACAGTAGTGAAGGTTTGGTGTGTTGGGTTGATGAAATGCTACAGTAGTGTAGGTTTGGTGTGTTGGGTTGATGAAATGCTACAGTAGTGTAGGTTTGGTGTGTTGGGTTGATGAAATGCTACAGTAGTGAAGGTTTGGTGTGTTGGGTTGATGAAATGCTACAGTAGTGTAGGTTTGGTGTGTTGGGTTGATGAAATGCTACAGTAGTGTAGGTTTGGTGTGTTGGGTTGATGAAATGCTACAGTAGTGTAGGTTTGGTGTGTTGGGTTGATGAAATGCTACAGTAGTGTAGGTTTGGTGTGTTGGGTTGATGAAATGCTACAGTAGTGAAGGTTTGGTGTGTTGGGTTGATGAAATGCTACAGTAGTGAAGGTTTGGTGTGTTGGGTTGATGAAATGCTACAGTAGTGTAGGTTTGGTGTGTTGGGTTGATGAAATGCTACAGTAGTGTAGGTTTGGTGTGTTGGGTTGATGAAATGCTACAGTAGTGAAGGTTTGGTGTGTTGGGTTGATGAAATGCTACAGTAGTGTAGGTTTGGTGTGTTGGGTTGATGAAATGCTACAGTAGTGTAGGTTTGGTGTGTTGGGTTGATGAAATGCTACAGTAGTGTAGGTTTGGTGTGTTGGGTTGATGAAATGCTACAGTAGTGTAGGTTTGGTGTGTTGGGTTGATGAAATGCTACAGTAGTGTAGGTTTGGTAGTGGCGGGTTACGTACCGTTACTTTTGTTCCTGCGGGGCAGGGTTTCTCTGTAGTGAAACAGTCCAGACAGAATCCCTTCAGGAAAACGAATGGATCAAAGAATTACGATGTTGTGAAGCTCATCACCACATCACCACAATCACAACATATTCCCAAAGGAAGATGTGACATGTTACAGAGAAATTGGAGGTTCCACGTATATAAAATGGTAGAGTCTGCCCTGTGAATTCTTCAGACAACTTCTGATTCTCAGTGATAAAAAAAAAATGCTGATGATTGGTTGGTACAAACGCCGAAGTACAGGCGGTACTTAAGGAAACGTTTTCCGCACCAGGCTGTTTAATGTCATACGATTCAGAGTGAAGTGGTTATAATAATGTCATACGATACAGAGTGAAGTGGTTATAATAATATCATATGATACAGAGTGAAGTGGTTATAATAATGTCATACGATACAGAGTGAAGTGGTTATAATAATGTCATACGATACAGAGTGAAGTGGTTATAATAATGTCACACGGTACAGAGTGAAGTGGTTATAATAATGTCATACGGTACAGAGTGAAGTGGTTATAATAATGTCACACGATACAGAGTGAAGTGGTTATAATAATATCATACGATACAGAGTGAAGTGGTTATAATAATGTCATACGATACAGAGTGAAGTGGTTATAATAATGTCATACGATACAGAGTGAAGTGGTTATAATAATGTCATACGATACAGAATGAAGTGGTTATAATAATGTCACACGATACAGAGTGAAGTGGTTATAATAATATCATACGATACAGAGTGAAGTGGTTATAATAATGTCACACGATACAGAGTGAAGTGGTTATAATAATGTCATACGATACAGAGTGAAGTGGTTATAATAATGTCATACGATACAGAGTGAAGTGGTTATAATAATGTCATACGATACAGAGTGAAGTGGTTATAATAATGTCACACAATACAGAGTGAAGTGGTTATAATAATGTCACACGATACAGAGTGAAGTGGTTATAATAATATCATACGATACAGAGTGAAGTGGTTATAATAATGTCATACGATACAGAATGAAGTGGTTATAATAATATCATACGATACAGAGTGAAGTGGTTATAATAATGTCATACGATACAGAGTGAAGTGGTTATAATAATGTCATACGATACAGAGTGAAGTGGTTATAATAATGTCACACGATACAGAGTGAAGTGGTTATAATAATGTCACACGATACAGAGTGAAGTGGTTATAATAATGTCACACGATACAGAGTGAAGTGGTTATAATAATGTCATACGATACAGAGTGAAGTGGTTATAATAATGTCACACGATACAGAGTGAAGTGGTTATAATAATGTCATACGATACAGAGTGAAGTGGTTATAATAATGTCACACGATACAGAGTGAAGTGGTTATAATAATGTCACACGATACAGAGTGAAGTGGTTATAATAATGTCACACGATACAGAGTGAAGTGGTTATAATAATGTCACACGATACAGAGTGAAGTGGTTATAATAATATCATACGATACAGAGTGAAGTGGTTATAATAATATCATACGATACAGAGTGAAGTGGTTATAATAATGTCATACGATACAGAATGAAGTGGTTATAATAATGTCATACGATACAGAGTGAAGTGGTTATAATAATGTCACACGATACAGAGTGAAGTGGTTATAATAATATCATACGATACAGAGTGAAGTGGTTATAATAATGTCATACGATACAGAATGAAGTGGTTATAATAATGTCACACGATACAGAGTGAAGTGGTTATAATAATATCATACGATACAGAGTAAAGTGGTTATAATAATGTCATACGATACAGAGTGAAGTGGTTATAATAATGTCATACGATACAGAATGAAGTGGTTATAATAATGTCACACGATACAGAGTAAAGTGGTTATAATAATGTCATACGATACAGAATGAAGTGGTTATAATAATGTCACACGATACAGAGTGAAGTGGTTATAATAATATCATACGATACAGAGTGAAGTGGTTATAATAATGTCATACGATACAGAGTGAAGTGGTTATAATAATGTCATACGATACAGAGTGAAGTGGTTATAATAATGTCATACGGTACAGAGTGAAGTGGTTATAATAATGTCATACGATACAGAGTGAAGTGGTTATAATAATGTCATACGGTACAGAGTGAAGTGGTTATAATAATGTCATACGGTACAGAGTGAAGTGGTTATAATAATGTCATACGATACAGAGTGAAGTGGTTATAATAATGTCATACGATACAGAATGAAGTGGTTATAATAATATCATACGATACAGAGTGAAGTGGTTATGATAATGTCACACGATACAGAGTGAAGTGGTTATAATAATGTCATACGATACAGAGTGAAGTGGTTATAATAATGTCATACGATACAGAGTGAAGTGGTTATAATAATGTCATACGGTACAGAGTGAAGTGGTTATAATAATGTCATACGATACAGAGTGAAGTGGTTATAATAATGTCACACGATACAGAGTGAAGTGGTTATAATAATGTCATACGATACAGAGTGAAGTGGTTATAATAATATCATACGATACAGAGTGAAGTGGTTATAATAATATCATACGATACAGAATGAAGTGGTTATAATAATGTCATACGATACAGAGTGAAGTGGTTATAATAATGTCATACGGTACAGAGTGAAGTGGTTATAATAATGTCATACGGTACAGAGTGAAGTGGTTATAATAATGTCACACGATACAGAGTGAAGTGGTTATAATAATATCATACGATACAGAGTGAAGTGGTTATAATAATGTCATACGATACAGAGTGAAGTGGTTATAATAATGTCATACGATACAGAGTGAAGTGGTTATGATAATGTCACACGATACAGAGTGAAGTGGTTATGATAATGTCACACGATACAGAGTGAAGTGGTTATAATAATGTCATACGATACAGAGTGAAGTGGTTATAATAATGTCATACGATACAGAGTGAAGTGGTTATGATAATGTCACACGATACAGAGTGAAGTGGTTATAATAATGTCACACGATACAGAGTGAAGTGGTTATAATAATATCATACGATACAGAGTGAAGTGGTTATAATAATGTCATACGATACAGAGTGAAGTGGTTATAATAATGTCATACGATACAGAGTGAAGTGGTTATAATAATGTCATACGATACAGAGTGAAGTGGTTATAATAATGTCATACGATACAGAGTGAAGTGGTTATAATAATGTCATACGATACAGAGTGAAGTGGTTATAATAATGTCATACGATACAGAGTGAAGTGGTTATAATAATGTCATACGATACAGAGTGAAGTGGTTATAATAATGTCATACGGTACAGAGTGAAGTGGTTATAATAATGTCATACGATACAGAGTGAAGTGGTTATAATAATGTCATACGGTACAGAGTGAAGTGGTTATAATAATGTCATACGGTACAGAGTGAAGTGGTTATAATAATGTCATACGATACAGAGTGAAGTGGTTATAATAATGTCATACGATACAGAATGAAGTGGTTATAATAATGTCATACGATACAGAGTGAAGTGGTTATAATAATATCATACGATACAGAGTGAAGTGGTTATGATAATGTCACACGATACAGAGTGAAGTGGTTATAATAATGTCATACGATACAGAGTGAAGTGGTTATAATAATGTCATACGATACAGAGTGAAGTGGTTATAATAATGTCATACGGTACAGAGTGAAGTGGTTATAATAATGTCATACGATACAGAGTGAAGTGGTTATAATAATGTCACACGATACAGAGTGAAGTGGTTATAATAATGTCATACGATACAGAGTGAAGTGGTTATAATAATGTCATACGATACAGAGTGAAGTGGTTATAATAATGTCATACGGTACAGAGTGAAGTGGTTATAATAATGTCATACGATACAGAGTGAAGTGGTTATAATAATGTCATACGATACAGAGTGAAGTGGTTATAATAATATCATACGATACAGAGTGAAGTGGTTATAATAATATCATACGATACAGAATGAAGTGGTTATAATAATGTCATACGATACAGAGTGAAGTGGTTATAATAATGTCATACGGTACAGAGTGAAGTGGTTATAATAATGTCATACGGTACAGAGTGAAGTGGTTATAATAATGTCACACGATACAGAGTGAAGTGGTTATAATAATATCATACGATACAGAGTGAAGTGGTTATAATAATGTCATACGATACAGAGTGAAGTGGTTATAATAATGTCATACGATACAGAGTGAAGTGGTTATGATAATGTCACACGATACAGAGTGAAGTGGTTATGATAATGTCACACGATACAGAGTGAAGTGGTTATAATAATGTCATACGATACAGAGTGAAGTGGTTATAATAATGTCATACGATACAGAGTGAAGTGGTTATAATAATGTCACACGATTCAGAGTGAAGTGGTTATAATAATGTCATACGATTCAGAGTGAAGTGGTTATAATAATGTCACACGATTCAGAATGAAGTGGTTATAATAATGTCATACGATTCAGAGTGAAGTGGTTATAATAATGTCACACGATACAGAGTGAAGTGGTTATAATAATGTCATACGATACAGAGTGAAGTGGTTATAATAATGTCACACGATACAGAGTGAAGTGGTTATAATAATATCATACGATTCAGAGTGAAGTGGTTATAATAATGTCATACGATACAGAGTGAAGTGGTTATAATAATGTCATACGATACAGAGTGAAGTGGTTATAATAATGTCATACGATTCAGAGTGAAGTGGTTATAATAATGTCATACGATACAGAGTGAAGTGGTTATAATAATGTCATACGATACAGAGTGAAGTGGTTATAATAATGTCATACGATTCAGAGTGAAGTGGTTATAATAATGTCATACGATACAGAATGAAGTGGTTATAATAATGTCACACGATACAGAGTGAAGTGGTTATAATAATATCATACGATTCAGAGTGAAGTGGTTATAATAATGTCATACGATACAGAGTGAAGTGGTTATAATAATGTCATACGATACAGAGTGAAGTGGTTATAATAATGTCACACGATACAGAGTGAAGTGGTTATAATAATGTCACACGATTCAGAGTGAAGTGGTTATAATAATGTCATACGATACAGAGTGAAGTGGTTATAATAATGTCATACGATAGAGAGTGAAGTGGTTATAATAATGTCACACGATACAGAGTGAAGTGGTTATAATAATATCATACGATTCAGAGTGAAGTGGTTATAATAATGTCACACGATACAGAGTGAAGTGGTTATAATAATGTCATACGATTCAGAGTGAAGTGGTTATAATAATGTCATACGATACAGAGTGAAGTGGTTATAATAATGTCATACGATACAGAATGAAGTGGTTATAATAATGTCACACGATACAGAGTGAAGTGGTTATAATAATATCATACGATTCAGAGTGAAGTGGTTATAATAATGTCATACGATACAGAATGAAGTGGTTATAATAATGTCACACGATACAGAGTGAAGTGGTTATAATAATATCATACGATTCAGAGTGAAGTGGTTATAATAATGTCATACGATACAGAGTGAAGTGGTTATAATAATGTCATACGATAGAGAGTGAAGTGGTTATAATAATGTCATACGATACAGAGTGAAGTGGTTATAATAATGTCACACGATACAGAGTGAAGTGGTTATAATAATATCATACGATTCAGAGTGAAGTGGTTATAATAATGTCATACGATACAGAGTGAAGTGGTTATAATAATGTCACACGATACAGAGTGAAGTGGTTATAATAATGTCATACGATACAGAGTGAAGTGGTTATAATAATGTCACACGATACAGAGTGAAGTGGTTATAATAATATCATACGATTCAGAGTGAAGTGGTTATAATAATGTCATACGATACAGAGTGAAGTGGTTATAATAATGTCATACGATACAGAGTGAAGTGGTTATAATAATGTCACACGATACAGAGTGAAGTGGTTATAATAATGTCACACGATTCAGAGTGAAGTGGTTATAATAATATCATACGATTCAGAGTGAAGTGGTTATAATAATGTCATACGATACAGAGTGAAGTGGTTATAATAATGTCACACGATACAGAGTGAAGTGGTTATAATAATGTCACACGATTCAGAGTGAAGTGGTTATAATAATATCATACGATTCAGAGTGAAGTGGTTATAATAATGTCATACGATACAGAGTGAAGTGGTTATAATAATGTCACACGATACAGAGTGAAGTGGTTATAATAATATCATACGATTCAGAGTGAAGTGGTTATAATAATGTCATACGATACAGAGTGAAGTGGTTATAATAATGTCACACGATACAGAGTGAAGTGGTTATAATAATGTCACACGATTCAGAGTGAAGTGGTTATAATAATATCATACGATTCAGAGTGAAGTGGTTATAATAATGTCATACGATACAGAGTGAAGTGGTTATAATAATATCATACGATTCAGAGTGAAGTGGTTATAATAATGTCACACGATACAGAGTGAAGTGGTTATAATAATATCATACGATTCAGAGTGAAGTGGTTATAATAATGTCATACGATACAGAGTGAAGTGGTTATAATAATGTCACACGATACAGAGTGAAGTGGTTATAATAATGTCACACGATACAGAGTGAAGTGGTTATAATAATGTCATACGATACAGAGTGAAGTGGTTATAATAATGTCATACGATACAGAGTGAAGTGGTTATAATAATGTCACACGATACAGAGTGAAGTGGTTATAATAATATCATACGATTCAGAGTGAAGTGGTTATAATAATGTCATACGATACAGAGTGAAGTGGTTATAATAATGTCATACGATACAGAGTGAAGTGGTTATAATAATGTCACACGATACAGAGTGAAGTGGTTATAATAATGTCACACGATTCAGAGTGAAGTGGTTATAATAATGTCATACGATACAGAGTGAAGTGGTTATAATAATGTCACACGATACAGAGTGAAGTGGTTATAATAATGTCATACGATTCAGAGTGAAGTGGTTATAATAATGTCATACGATACAGAGTGAAGTGGTTATAATAATGTCACACGATACAGAGTGAAGTGGTTATAATAATATCATACGATTCAGAGTGAAGTGGTTATAATAATGTCATACGATACAGAGTGAAGTGGTTATAATAATGTCATACGATTCAGAGTGAAGTGGTTATAATAATGTCATACGATACAGAGTGAAGTGGTTATAATAATGTCATACGATACAGAGTGAAGTGGTTATAATAATGTCATACGGTACAGAGTGAAGTGGTTATAATAATGTCACACGATACAGAGTGAAGTGGTTATAATAATATCATACGATTCAGAGTGAAGTGGTTATAATAATGTCATACGATACAGAGTGAAGTGGTTATAATAATGTCATACGATTCAGAGTGAAGTGGTTATAATAATGTCACACGATACAGAGTGAAGTGGTTATAATAATGTCACACGATACAGAGTGAAGTGGTTATAATAATGTCACACGATTCAGAGTGAAGTGGTTATAATAATGTCATACGATACAGAGTGAAGTGGTTATAATAATGTCGTATGGTTATGATAAGATGTTTATTCCTGAGGGGGAAGAATGTCTATAGAGAGTGAGAAGCAGCGAAGGGACGGACTTTACCGGGGAGGAAGTAGAGTCTTCTCTGTCGCAGCGGTTCAGGAGCACCTCCAGAACGGCGGACACACCGTGAATCACCCCCTTACTGGTCTCCACATCACTGAGCTCCACCTGAGCCGCATTAACAAACACCTGGTTTGGAAAGAGCGATAATAAGAATTGTCATTAGTTTACAGCTAAAATGAGCCAATACTGAGGTGCACGTGTTCAAGCATATGGTCCGTAGAGGATCCCGTAGCGGTTCTATGGTCATTTTGGGGTCATCATGGTCCGTAGAGGATCCCGTAGCGGTCCTATGGTCATTTTGGGGTCATCATGGTCCGTAGAGGATCCCGTAGCGGTCCTATGGTCATTTTGGGGTCATCATGGTCCGTAGAGGATCCCGTAGCGGTTCTATGGTCATTTTGGGGTCATCATGGTCCGTAGAGGATCCCGTAGTGGTCCTATAGTAATTTTGGGGTCATCATGGTCCGTAGAGGATCCCGTAGTGGTCCTATGTTCATTTTGGGGTCATCATGGTCCGTAGAGGATCCCGTAGTGGTCCTATGTTCATTTTGGGGTCATCATGCCAAAGACTATTGAGCAGTTGCCACAATTCCTGAGATCCAACAAGAATGTTTTCTCTTCCAGTCAAAGAGGAATGTAGCTTTAGCTTCCTGTGTCTACTGTTGATCGCTTCCTTCTCTATGACTCCATGAAAGGTGTGTACACATACGACACGTGTGAGTGCAGCTATGAGGGACACATACAACATGTGTGAATGCGGCTATGAGGGACACATACGACACGTGTGAGTGCAGCTATGAGGGACACATACGACACATGTAAATGCGGCCATGAGGGACACATACAACACGTGTGAATGTGGCTGTTAGAGAGACGCTAAGATTCAGCACTTAGAGTGGTACTGTGGGAGCTGAAGATTATGGGAAACCTTGAAGCACATCCTTCCCCTCGGTCGCCTTGGTAACAATCCGACTAAAAGGCACTTAAAGGATAAATGTAAACCATTATGATTATTATTATGATGATGATGATGAAAATGATGATCATTATTATTATTATCTCAGTCTAGTGGGACTCACATTTCCATCTCTAAGGAAGACTCCTAGTTGGAATGAGAAGCCCAGCATGGTTTCTTTGTACGCTCCATTGCGTAGGTCCTTCCTCATCAGTTTCTCCGTCAAGATGATGTGATTCTGCGTCGTGTTCTTGTCCTGAGAGGCAAAATGACCCAAAACATCTGAGCATCATGAGGAACAATCTAGAAATTTGATCATTTGGCCATAGGCATCTATATAACAGATTTCAATCAAACAGTTCTGCATTGTGATTTGGCAACTTTGAACAACGAATGTTTGGATTTGTAACTTATTGGAGTTGTTACTTTGTGGACCAATTTCCTTTCATTTCAAGCTGAAATAAATATAAAATATTGGAATGAATGAAAAAATTACTTCTAATAAACTTCATTTTATATTACTGTTTGATTGCATATTTTAATTTCAGTCTGGTTCATTTAATAGTAATAATACTAATAATCTATAAAAGATTGAATACCAATAAACATCAAGCCAAAAATGCTGCCATTGTCCCACTATAGTGTCTTCAGATTACTGCAAATGAATCAGTAAATTAAGACATAAATCACTGTGTTTGTGTGAATATTTCAGAGTTTATAGTACATCCACTGAACTATAAAATCCCTGAACTAAAACAGAAGCATAAAGAGGCCAGTGAGAGTCTCTGAGGCTGTGCTGTACAGGTGAGCTTAGCCCAGATGTGGTTAGTCAGGTACCAGTGAGTTGGAGCCAGTCTTGCTCAGGTATGCCCTCACGGCGCCGTCGCTCGGAGCAAACACCGTGTAGGCAGAGGACTTCTCCAGCACCTCTGTTAGGTTGTATTGCTGGAAAATAATGACCGGACTCAGCCTGCATGTGTTTATATGGGCTTCCTTTAAAGATTATTCATAATCATCAGCAAACACAACACATCTGCTTATTATCAGAGGCAAGGCTGAGCAGGGAAATAAAGAACAGGTCTTATACAGAACAGGTGATGTATTCATCCACAGGTCTGATAAATGAGGTAAGTTATATAGTTATAGTGTCCAAAGCAACATTAGTACTTACAATGAGAGCACTCCTGAACAGGGCATACTCTGGTCTCTGGGTCAGCAGTTCTAGCAGACCTTCACTCAGCTTTCTATCCGGAATCAACACCTGTCAGTGTACGAAACATACAGGTTACAGCTATTTTTCACAAAAGGCCATATTTTCTCTCCCCTAACTTGGATTAATAATTCAATGCAGTCCACCTGTATCATTCTCGATAACATCTACTCTGCTTTATTTTTCTCCTGGCTTTGTGAAAATGTTAAGCAGTGAGAGAGTGGGCAAGAGCCATAGCCATCCACACTGAGGTTAGTTTCCTTAGGGAGGTAAGTGAGGCAGGTAAGTGTGTGAGATACCTGTGTGAGGTAAGTGTGTGAGATAAGTGTGTGAGGTAAGTGTGTGAGATACCTGTGTGAGGTAAGTGTGTGATATACCTGTGTGAGGTAAGTGTGTGAGATAAGCGTGCGAGGTAAGTGTGTTAGGTAAGAGTGTTAGGTAAGTGAGTAAGGTAAGTGTGTGAGGTAAGTGTGTGAGATACCTGTGTGAGGTAAGTGTGCGAGGTAAGAGTGTTAGGTAAGTGAGTAAGGTAAGTGTGTGTGGTAAGTGTGTGAGGTAAGTGTGTGAGATACCTGTGTGAGGTAAGTGTGTGAGATAAGCGTGCGAGGTAAGTGTGTTAGGTAAGAGTGTTAGGTAAGTGAGTAAGGTAAGTGTGTGTGGTAAGTCAGTGAGTAAATGAGTGAGGTAAGTGTTTACTGTACCTTATCGATAATATGGATGACTCCATTGGTTGCTGCGATATCCGATGATGTGATTGTAGCTCCTCCAATGACTGTTGACTAAGTAACAACAGGAGCTGGGTGAGCTAAGACACGCATTCCAGTTTATTCCAGTTTATACCAGTTTATTCCAGTTTATACCAGTTTATTCCAGTTTATTCCCCATAGACTCCATGGAAATGTGTGTACTATTCAGAAAAAAAGATCTCAGTGATATAATTGCGTTACCATTGCTTTATTTTTCTATGCTTTTTATTTTAAACTTGATACACTAAATGCAGTGCAGTGTGTAAAATAAGCTGCATGTGGCTTATTCTGCACACTGATTTTGTTTTGGCCCTTGTAGAACAAATTGTACCAAATTATGTATTATTTAGCAATACTGACAAGACATGCCCCTTTGTCTCATTTTGATAGTATTTAAAGTTTTTCGTCAGTGAAAAGTTTTAATGCCTTTTTGCCTCAGTGATAATAAAGATATTCATGTTTCATAAGGCTTTATGCTACATTCTGTTCCATACCATATTGTTCCAAGAAACAGGAAGTAATGTCTTTAGAAAGGTAGTGAGCTGCAGAGTGGACACGTTGCGTAGGTCTGTCAGTTGGTAGACTCCAAAAATCATGTGATACCTGTGATGACAGGTGCACATAAACCAGTGGAGGTTGGAAAGAGAGAAATACAAGCAGCAGGAAACTTCTAATATCTACAAATAACACCAACACAAGTCCCTATATAGTTTCACACAGGGGTATATTCTCAGGTCCCCCATATGGTTTCACACAGGGGTATATTCTCAGGTCCCTATATGGTTTCACACAGGGGTATATTCTCAGGTCCCCCATATGGTTTCACACAGGGGTATATTCTCAGGTCCCTATATAGTTTCACACAGGGGTATATTCTCAGGTACCCCATATGGTTTCACACAGGGGTATATTCTCAGGTCCCTATATGGTTTCACACAGGGGTATATTCTCAGGTCCCCATATGGTTGCACACAGGGGTATATTCTCAGGTCCCCATATGGTTTCACACAGGGGTATATTATCAGGTCCCCATATGGTTTCACACAGGGGTATATTCTCAGGTCCCCATATGGTTTCACACAGGGGTATATTCTCAGGTCCCCATATGGTTTCACACAGGGGTATATTCTCAGGTCCCCCATATGGTTTCACACAGGGGTATATTCTCAGGTCCCTATATAGTTTCACACAGGGGTATATTCTCAGGTACCCCATATGGTTTCACACAGGGGTATATTCTCAGGTCCCTATATGGTTTCACACAGGGGTATATTCTCAGGTCCCCATATGGTTGCACACAGGGGTATATTCTCAGGTCCCCATATGGTTTCACACAGGGGTATATTATCAGGTCCCCATATGGTTTCACACAGGGGTATATTCTCAGGTCCCCATATGGTTTCACACAGGGGTATATTCTCAGGTCCCCATATGGTTTCACACAGGGGTATATTCTAAGGTCCCCATATGGTTTCACACAGGGGTATATTCTCAGGTCCCCATATGGTTTCACACAGGGGTATATTCTCAGGTCCCCATATGGTTTCACACAGGGGTATATTACAGATTGAGACTCTCACTTGATGATGGTGGTGAGGGAGCTGCTCCTGGTTGTCCAGAAGTCCTTGTCTGCCTTGGTCATGCTGTTCACTGCACTTGCTGAGGGGATTAGCAGGGTGAAATCCCGGTTCGACGAGAGCATCTTAGAGACGCCAGCATCCTGAAGAGCACAATCGCATGAAAAAACCCATACGAATCTCCACTGCTGGTAACTGCATGCAGAGGTGGGAAATCCAGGTTCACTAAGTAAAAGTCCTTCCCAGTATTTTGTTCCAGTTTCCTGGATTTGCTAATTAGCACAGTTCTTCACCCAGGAGGTCGAGCTAAATGGTTAAATCAGATGGCTGAGTTCATGGGTGGCAGGACTTTTACTCTCTGACCTCTGACTGCATGTTCATAAACCTGCACATAGATCATTGAATTTTAACATTATACGTTTTAGCCCATGTTTGCGCATCATTTGTGCATAAACTAAAGACTTTTTAAGGCTCCATTTTTTAATTCCAAATTTTTTTTCCACGTGGATCTTTTTGTGACTTTCTTTTCAATTCAAGACAAGATGTAACATGTACGTAGCGTGCTGTAGATATAAGATGTACGTAGCGTGCTGTAGATATAAGATGTACGCAGCGTGCTGTAGATATAAGATGTACGCAGCGTGCTGTAGATATAAGATGTACGCAGCGTGCTGTAGATATAAGATGTACGCAGCGTGCTGTAGATATAAGATGTACGCAGCGTGCTGTAGATATAAGATGTACGTAGCGTGCTGTAGATATAAGATGTACGCAGCGTGCTGTAGATATAAGATGTACGCAGCGTGCTGTAGATATAAGATGTACGCAGCGTGCTGTAGATATAAGATGTACGCAGCGTGCTGTAGATATAAGATGTACGTAGCGTGCTGTAGATATAAGATGTACGCAGCGTGCTGTAGATATAAGATGTACGCAGCGTGCTGTAGATATAAGATGTACGCAGCGTGCTGTAGATATAAGATGTACGTAGCGTGCTGTAGATATAAGATGTACGCAGCGTGCTGTAGATATAAGATGTACGTAGCGTGCTGTAGATATAAGATGTACGCAGCGTGCTGTAGATATAAGATGTACGCAGCGTGCTGTAGATATAAGATGTACGCAGCGTGCTGTAGATATAAGATGTACGTAGCGTGCTGTAGATATAAGATGTACGCAGCGTGCTGTAGATATAAGATGTACGTAGCGTGCTGTAGATATAAGATGTACGTAGCGTGCTGTAGATATAAGATGTACGCAGCGTGCTGTAGATATAAGATGTACGCAGCGTGCTGTAGATATAAGATGTACGCAGCGTGCTGTAGATATAAGATGTACGCAGCGTGCTGTAGATATAAGATGTACGTAGCGTGCTGTAGATGTACGTAGCGTGCTGTAGATATAAGATGTACGTAGCGTGCTGTAGATATAAGATGTACGCAGCGTGCTGTAGATATAAGATGTACGCAGCGTGCTGTAGATATAAGATGTACGTAGCGTGCTGTAGATATAAGATGTACGCAGCGTGCTGTAGATATAAGATGTACGTAGCGTGCTGTAGATATAAGATGTACGCAGCGTGCTGTAGATATAAGATGTACGCAGCGTGCTGTAGATATAAGATGTACGTAGCGTGCTGTAGATATAAGATGTACGCAGCGTGCTGTAGATATAAGATGTACGTAGCGTGCTGTAGATATAAGATGTACGCAGCGTGCTGTAGATATAAGATGTACGTAGCGTGCTGTAGATATAAGATGTACGTAGCGTGCTGTAGATATAAGATGTACGCAGCGTGCTGTAGATATAAGATGTACGCAGCGTGCTGTAGATATAAGATGTACGCAGCGTGCTGTAGATATAAGATGTACGCAGCGTGCTGTAGATATAAGATGTACGCAGCGTGCTGTAGATATAAGATGTACGCAGCGTGCTGTAGATATAAGATGTACGTAGTGTGCTGTAGATATAAGATGTACGTAGCGTGCTGTAGATATAAGATGTACGCAGCGTGCTGTAGATATAAGATGTACGTAGTGTGCTGTAGATATAAGATGTACGTAGCGTGCTGTAGATATAAGATGTACGCAGCGTGCTGTAGATATAAGATGTACGCAGCGTGCTGTAGATATAAGATGTACGCAGCGTGCTGTAGATATAAGATGTACGCAGCGTGCTGTAGATATAAGATGTACGCAGCGTGCTGTAGATATAAGATGTACGCAGCGTGCTGTAGATATAAGATGTACGCAGCGTGCTGTAGATATAAGATGTACGCAGCGTGCTGTAGATATAAGATGTACGCAGCGTGCTGTAGATATAAGATGTACGCAGCGTGCTGTAGATATAAGATGTACGCAGCGTGCTGTAGATATAAGATGTACGCAGCGTGCTGTAGATATAAGATGTACGCAGCGTGCTGTAGATATAAGATGTACGCAGCGTGCTGTAGATATAAGATGTACGCAGCGTGCTGTAGATATAAGATGTACGCAGCGTGCTGTAGATATAAGATGTACGCAGCGTGCTGTAGATATAAGCAGCACATGTGGTGGCAGCAAACTATTTCCTGATGAGTTAAAAGTTTAAATTTAGTGAAAACAGACTTACGTTCAACCATTTATAGAATTCAGCGCCCTCAGGAATTGCAGACACCTCCTGGAAAGAGATAGCCGTGATGTCAGCATAACATGGCCCCTCCCACATCAACACAGGCACCAGTGACATCACAAGAACCGCTCACCTGTGCCACAGTCCCGTAGCACACCTGGCCGTCTCCGGTGTATCCGTCCTTACACACGCACTTCCACGCACCTGGTGACAGGTACTGACAGGTAGCCTGAGCAGGAAGACATTGAGAGGGGTCAGGGGTCAGGGGTCAGAGCTCCTGACGAACACACAGGACGGCAGCATGTACAGCTGTGAGACACACGGTGCACACGCCAGAGCGGACCGGCGTCCCCACAAACCACAGTGAGCTGCAGGGATACCCACCATGTAATGGCATCCGCCATTTTGCCGGACACACTGATTGACAGGTTCGCACTCTCTCCCGTTTCCACGGAAACCGTTCTTGCACTCACAGTCATTCTACAGGGAAGAGGCAGAGGTGTTAAACTTTTTAATATAGGAAACCAAATTAGAAATGTAATGCCTTTCAGGGACCCATCAAACAAGGGGTCTACAGACTCACCAAACAAGGGGTCTACAGACCCACCAAACAAGGGGTCTACAGACCCACCTCATACTCTGTGACTCATGTTGGGTCCCGCCCCCATAGTATAAGATACACTGCTGCGTATCATCCAGTCTTGATTGACATTTATGCCGGTCCAATTAAAAGGCACCAGTTGCGTGTACTGCATGTGCAGTTGCTGTGACATATTAAACTGAATTTACCTCACATAATGTTCACATAATGTGTGTTAGCCACCGCTACATGGAAGGGGATGGGTAAACCGCGCTGGCCGCTTGTGTCTTACAGAGGAGGGGGGTTTGGAATGTGGCAGGACAGGGGGAGGGATCTGGCACGCGCTCACCTGTCCTGGGCCGATGTTGATGCAGGTTGCGTTGGCATGGCAGCCGCCATTGGTGGAATCCAGGCAGTCGTTGATGGCCTGGCAGCCGTCCCCGTCCGGCTTCCACCCCCTCAGACACTGGCACGTGTGGGACCCCGGGCCCGTCTTTATACACTTGGCCTGCAGGGGGAGACATTACAGAAAGGCCTGCCATCATACCGCTCTGGGCCATCTTTGTTTTTCAGCTTTCTTGGACAGCACAGTGTAGAGAGACAGCAAGAATGGGAGAGAGAGAGAGAGAGAGAGAGAGAGAGAGAGAGAGAGAGAGAGAGAGAGAGAGAGAGAGAGAGAGAGAGAGAGAGAGCGAGAGAGAGATAGAGAGAGAGAGAGAGAGAGAGAGAGAGAGGGGGAGAGAGAGAGAGAGAGAGAGAGAGCCGATGTCGCGGCTCACAATGAGCATCTGGATAGTGCTCTACAGGCAACGCCACCGACACACCCTACTCTGGACCTGATTGGGCTACAGTAATATATGCTCACTGCTCACACCCTACTCTGGACCTGATTGGGCTACAGTAATATGTGCTCACTGCTCACACCCTACTCTGGACCTGATTGGGCTACAGTAATATATGCTCACTGCTCACACCCTACTCTGGACCTGATTGGGCTACAGTAATATATGCTCACTGCTCACACCCTACTCTGGACCTGATTGGGCTACAGTAATATGTGCTCACTGCTCACACCCTACTCTGGACCTGATTGGGCTACAGTAATATGTGCTCACTGCTCACACCCTACTCTGGACCTGACTGGGCTACAGTAATATATGCTCACTGCTCACACCCTACTCTGGACCTGATTGGGCGACAGTAATATGTGTTCACTGCTCACACCCCTTCCTGAATGCATTAAAAGGGCTTTTAGAAAACGTTAATTAAACAAGTTAATCTCAGTCAGAGTGGCGTAAAGTCAGTGTAGATAAACAGATCATAGAGAGCTTGCGGGTCATAGTCAGGTGTGTTAGACTGGAGTGTGTTAGCAGCATCGTTTGTGAGCATTCGTAAATACAAGGGTTTATGGGGACATGCAAAACTAATAACACAACCAATGATTGGTGCAAAACAAATACCCTGACCTATCGTTGGTCCTGTTATTGGTGTTGAGTGTGTTAAAGGCCTGAGGCTCTCAGGTTGCAGAAAGACCTTCAGCAGCAGGCAGGTCTGAGTTCAGTGCTTTCCTCCCTGCTGTTATTATCATAACTACAGTAATAATTCTGCATTATTATCATAACTACAGTAATAATTCTGCATTATTATCATAACTACAGTAATAATTCAGCATTATTATCATAACTACAGTCATAATTCTGATGCGCTGTTTCAGTAGCGGTATGAGGGAGGCGTTTGGGCGATACGCACATTCACGCTGCAGCGGCCGCGAAAAGGCAGGGCGCACGGGTCTGTCTCCACGCACGTAATCCCGTCACCTTGGTAACCAGGCTTACAAATGCATCTGCGGATAGAAGCAAACAAGCATAAAACAAATTTACACACAGCCTGGTCCATTTACACACAGCCTGATCCATTTACACACAGCCCGATCCACTTACACACAGCCCGGTCCACTTACACACAGCCCGGTCCATTTACACACAGCCCGGTCCATTTACACACAGCCCAATCCATTTACACACAGCCCGGTCCATTTACACACAGCCCGATCCATTTACACACAGCCCGATCCATTTACGCACAGCCCGATCCATTTACGCACAGCCCGGTCCATTTACGCACAGCCCTGTCCATTTACACACAGCCTGATCCATTTACACACAGCCCGGTCCATTTACGCACAGCCCGGTCAATTTACACACAGCCCGGTCCATTTACACACAGCCCAGTCCATTTACACACAGCCCGGTCCATTAACACACAGCCTGATCCATTTACGCACAGCCCGATCCATTTACGCACAGCCCAATCCATTTACGCACAGCCCGGTCCATTTACGCACAGCCCGATCCATTTACACACAGCCCGATCCATTTACGCACAGCCCGATCCATTTACACACAGCCCGGTCCATTTACACACAGCCCGATCCATTTACGCACAGCCCGATCCATTTACACACAGCCCGATCCATTTACACACAGCCCGGTCCATTTACACACAGCCCGATCCATTTACACACTTTCCCTTTCTCCGTTCTTCCTGCAGTATTTGCCTTCGACTCAGAAATCCAGTCATCTTCGTTCCTACGCTACCCCTGACATCATCTCGGCCAGACCGAACTCAAGCCTGGGGCCTCACCTGACTGCGCCCCCGTTGAAGTCACATATGGCGTGGGAATGGCAGAACTCCACCCTGGGGCCGCAGGTCTGGGTGTGCCGCTCGCAGTACTTGCCCGTGTACCCGACCTGGCAGGTATCCGGCTTGCAGGAGCCATCGCTGTTCGGCCCGTTGTCACATTCGCCATGGATACAGGAGCAAGCTGAGAAGGAGAGGTGTGAAGAGCTTCACCCTTATCTCAGAATATATGAGGATATTCATTTATAGATCATAGATTGGGTGGAAATGTACAAATGTACTGGCATGCTATGCTCATCAGGTAAATGATGTTGACTTCCTATGTTTTTTATTAAATGTACCTTCTTACCAGGAGCACCACTCACTTATTTATAAAGGTTTGTAAGTAAAAATGTTTTTAAAAAAAAGTCATTAATGTTCGGACTTTCAGTGGTGCTGCTTTTTTGACTTGGGACTGTTTGAACAAAACTTTCTGGTTTACACTATGGTTTTACTCCTTTCTGTGTTCCTGTGTACACAGGCATGCAGCCTCTCTACTCCTCCCAGTGGACAGTGTGTGCATTGCAGGTACAGAGTTTTATTTTTTTACTTTTGTCACAGCCGGGTCCGTATTTGTTGGGGCTGAAGCAGAACTGGCAGCGAGAGCCCTTAAAGTTGTCCTTACAAACGCAGGTCCCATTGCCATCAATCCCGTCCATACACTGAAACACACACATGCACACAAACGCAGGTCCCATTGCCATCAATCCCGTCCATACACTGAAACACACACATGCACACAAACGCAGGTCCCATTGCCATCAATCCCGTCCATACACTGAAACACACACATGCACACACGCACATCCATATGTGTTCTTATGCTCTCATATTTATTAATCATACATTTAATACAATAGAAGGCTGTTACTATTGCCTTGTTAAGCATAAATAAGTACACCATATAACAGTGAACCTCTTTGTGGAAACATTCATTTTGGAAGCTGAGTTGTTATAAATGAGATAAAACAAAAATAAATACTTAAATTACCACTAACCATTTTGTCTTTTGACCAATAAGAAAACAAACATCCTTACATTTTGGCTTTAGTTATAGCTACACTCTGAGGAAGCAAACGTGTGTACATGGTGCTCTATCACTGAGCCCCACATCTTCTTTACTGGCAGGTGATATCTCCTCTGTCTGCCTAAGTAACTACACCTGTTGAAGCATCTCCTAAAAGACCCACCTGACCCTGTCCAGAGCAGGGTGTTGTGAAACCCCCAGGGCAGGGGCTGCAATCTGGCCCGTAGAAGCCCTTACAGCACAGGGGGGTCTGAGGGGGGCAAAGGTCACACAGATCTCAGAGAGGTCACACACAGGTCACACAGCTCACAAAAAGGTAGTACAGAGGTCACATAGAGGTTCAACGGCTCCCACTAAGGTCATACACAGGTCACGCAGCTCACACAAAGGTCACGCAGAGGTCACACAGCACACACAAAGGTCACACAGAGGTCACAGAGCTCACGCAGAGGTCATACGGAGGTCATAGGTGCACAAAGGCAGGGCCAGTCTGCAGAGGGAAGACTTACTGTCACTGTGTCATTGCAGAAGAGAGAGCAGCCGAGTGTAGGAATAATGACGCCCAGACTGTTGTCCCGGAACACGCAGCCTTTCTTGAATGTGTCCTGTACAGCCAGAAGTGGGCGCCGTTAATACAGGTAAATGTTCAGGTGATTAGCAGACACACACATCAGCTGCACTGTGATTCTTACCGTGGAAACGCCAGAGGGACAAGATGACTTTGTCACCTGGGAACACCTGACACAGTTGCCCTAGGGATAAAAAATTAAACATCAGAAAAACACCTGTACAACATCCAATTGGATAGAGACCCGCCAACAGATCAGCTACAGCTGAAGTGAGATATGCCAAAGTACAAATAAATAAACACAATTTCAGCTTTAAGAATTGTACAGTATAAACACACCGTGATAACGCTCAAACACACCATGATAACGCTCAAACACACAATGATAACGCTCAAACACACCATGATAACGCTCAAACACACCATGATAACGCTCAAACACACCATGATAACGCTCAAACACACCATGATAACGCTCAAACACACCGTGATTACGCTCAAACACACCGTGATAACGCTCAAACACACCATGATAACGCTGAAACACACCATGATAACGCTCAAACACACTGTGATTACGCTCAAACACACAATGATAACGCTCAAACACACAATGATAACGCTCAAACACACCGTGATAACACTCAAACACACCATGATAACGCTCAAACACACCATGATAACGCTGAAACACACTGTGATAACGCTCAAACACACCATGATAACGCTCAAACACACCATGATAATGCTGAAACACACCGTGATTACGCTCAAACACACCGTGATAACGCTCAAACACACCATAATAACGCTCAAACACACCATGATAACGCTCAAACACACCATAATAACGCTCAAACACACCGTGATAACGCTCAAACACACCATGATAACGCTCAAACACACCGTGATAACGCTCAAACACACCGTGATAACGCTCAAACACACTGTGATTACGCTGAAACACACCATGATAACGCTCAAACACACCATGATAACACTCAAACACACCGTGATAACGCTCAAACACACCGTGATAACGCTCAAACACACAGTGATAACACTCAAACATACCATGATAACACTCAAACATACCATGATAACGCTCAAACACACCATGATAACGCTCAAACACACTGTGATAACACTCAAACATACCATGATAACACTCAAACACACCATGATAACGCTGAAACACACCGTGATAACACTCAAACACACCATGATAACGCTCAAACACACCGTGATAACGCTCAAACACACCGTGATAACGCTCAAACACACCATGATAACACTCAAACACACCATGATAACGCTGAAACACACCGTGATAACACTCAAACACACCATGATAACGCTCAAACACACCGTGATAACACTCAAACACACCGTGATAACGCTCAAACACACTGTGATAACGCTCAAACACACCATGATAACGCTCAAACACACCATAATAACACTCAAACACACCATGATAACGCTGAAACACACCGTGATAACACTCAAACACACCATGATAACGCTCAAACACACCGTGATAACGCTCAAACACACCATGATAACGCTCAAACACACCGTGATAACACTCAAACACACCGTGATAACACTCAAACACACAATGATAACGCTCAAACACACCGTGATAACACTCAAACACACCGTGATAACACTCAAACACACAATGATAACGCTCAAACACACCGTGATAATGCTCAAACACACGATGATAACGCTCAAACACACCGTGATAACACTCAAACACACCGTGATAACGCTCAAACACACAATGATAACGCTCAAACACACCGTGATAACACTCAAACACACCGTGATAACGCTCAAACACACAATGATAACGCTCAAACACACCGTGATAACACTCAAACACACCGTGATAACACTCAAACACACCGTGATAACACTCAAACACACCGTGATAACACTCAAACACACCGTGATAACGCTCAAACACACCGTGATAACACTCAAACACACCATGATAACGCTCAAATACACCGTGATAGCGCTCAAACACACCATGATAACACTCAAACACACCATGATAACGCTCAAACACACCATGATAACGCTCAAACACACCGTGATAACACTCAAACACACCATGATAACGCTCAAACACACCGTGATAACGCTCAAACACACCGTGATAACGCTCAAACACACCATGATAACACTCAAACACACCATGATAACGCTGAAACACACCGTGATAACACTCAAACACACCATGATAACGCTCAAACACACCGTGATAACACTCAAACACACCGTGATAACGCTCAAACACACTGTGATAACGCTCAAACACACCATGATAACGCTCAAACACACCATAATAACACTCAAACACACCATGATAACGCTGAAACACACCGTGATAACACTCAAACACACCATGATAACGCTCAAACACACCGTGATAACGCTCAAACACACCATGATAACGCTCAAACACACCGTGATAACACTCAAACACACAATGATAACGCTCAAACACACCGTGATAACACTCAAACACACCGTGATAACACTCAAACACACAATGATAACGCTCAAACACACCGTGATAACGCTCAAACACACGATGATAACGCTCAAACACACCGTGATAACACTCAAACACACCGTGATAACGCTCAAACACACAATGATAACGCTCAAACACACCGTGATAACACTCAAACACACCGTGATAACGCTCAAACACACAATGATAACGCTCAAACACACCGTGATAACACTCAAACACACCGTGATAACACTCAAACACACCGTGATAACACTCAAACACACCGTGATAACACTCAAACACACCGTGATAACACTCAAACACACCGTGATAACGCTCAAACACACCGTGATAACACTCAAACGCACCATGATAACGCTCAAATACACCGTGATAGCGCTCAAACACACCATGATAACACTCAAACACACCATGATAACGCTCAAACACACCATGATAACGCTCAAATACACCGTGATAACACTCAAACACACCATGATAACGCTCAAACACACCGTGATAACACTCAAACACACCGTGATAACACTCAAACACACCGTGATAACACTCAAACACACGATGATAACGCTCAAACACACCATGATAACGCTCAAACACACCGTGATAACGCTCAAATACACCGTGATAACGCTCAAACACACCATGATAACGCTCAAACACACCGTGATAACGCTCAAACACACCATGATAACGCTCAAACACACCGTGATAACGCTCAAACACACCATGATAACACTCAAACACACCGTGATAACGCTCAAACACACCGTGATAACGCTCAAACACACCGTGATAACGCTCAAACACACCATGATAACGCTCAAACACACCGTGATAACGCTCAAACACACCATGATAACACTCAAACACACCGTGATAACACTCAAACACACCGTGATAACGCTCAAACACACCGTGATAACACTCAAACACACCGTGATAACGCTCAAACACACCGTGATAACACTCAAACACACCGTGATAACGCTCAAACACACCGTGATAACGCTCAAACACACCATGATAACGCTCAAACACACCGTGATAACGCTCAAACACACCATGATAACACTCAAACACACCGTGATAACGCTCAAACACACCATGATAACGCTCAAACACACCGTGATAACGCTCAAACACACCATGATAACACTCAAACACACCGTGATAACACTCAAACACACCGTGATAACGCTCAAACACACCGTGATAACGCTGAAACACACCATGATAACGCTCAAACACACCATGATAACACTCAAACACACCATGATAACGCTCAAACACACCATGATAACGCTCAAACACACCGTGATAACGCTCAAACACACCGTGATAACGCTGAAACACACCATGATAACACTCAAACACACCATGATAACACTCAAACACACCTTGATAATGCTGGATTTGGAAACATCACATCTCCGGGGTAAGATTGGCTCAATCGAGGCGGGGATTAGAACTCCATCCACAGAGTAAAGACGGCCGTTTTTGGCCTGAACATCCGCCTCAAGGATCACCGCTCCGTTCACGAGAATTTGCCCCTGTGATGGTCGGGGCGAATGAGAGAGCAGTATTATCGCTGTATTAGAATCTGGACCAGATCAGATCAACACAGTTCATCAGCCAGTGCCAGCTCGAGCTCTGGAGTCAATTCACTATTAGAATTTAAATCATTATTTGAAAAATGCCCCCACACCCACAGTTTTCATACTTGGATCTATCTGTATATAGATTTTCTGTTTAGATCCATATATCAACACAACAAAATACACACCAATGATTGGCCTTACATTACTGGTCACGTTGAATGTGAGGACCTGATTGGCCATCGTCACGGTGCGCGGACTTGACGCGATGTTGACAACGTCCAGCTGCAAAAGAAACAGGCCAAAAGTGATGTATTCCTGTGAATGAGCGCCCTTTAAATCAGCTGCTTTAACCTGGGTGGGATTACCTACCGCCACAGACTGGATCATGTGGTTCCTCAACAGCTCCAGTAGTTTAGCTTTACCCTGAAATTCACCCAACAAAGAGGAAGGGAAGATGGTCAGTCAGTCTGCCTAAAGCCCAAAACCCCAAGGAGCACTTAGTGCAGTTGTTCTAACTATAAAATGTAAGACTAAGGCTAGGAACGGTGGTGGTAACATTCCATTACAAATTTTGCTTTCAGTTTGATTGACAGCGTGATATATTTGTTGTCCTTTCCTACAGGTGATCATACAGCAATTTGCTCTGAACAAATTTGCTTTCAGCGAATGACAAATTCTACGAGGATGTTTTCTTCCAGAAAGTTCTGTGCCAAATGTGAGATTGCTGAGGTGATGCGTAATGCGGGCGGGGTGCACCTGGTCAGAGAGGAGGTAGTCCAGGTCTGCTTGACTCATGGCATCCATTGCTGCGCTCGTGGGAGCGAAGAGTGTGTATGGTCCTGCTTCATCCAGAAGGGAACCCATATTGGCCTTCTACTCCAAAAGCCAAGCAAGCATTAGCGTTAGTATTAGCATTAGTCTTCCATATTAGCAATACTTAAATACTTAATTATTCTTACTCTTGGTCTTATTTTTATTTTTGCTCTTCTGTCTGGGAAAGCTGCGTGTGTATTTGTAAGTAAAGAATGTTGAATATGGGCATACGTGACTCAAGTTCAGTTCAGGAGAATAGATGACATATCCCAGAATATTAAATACAACACCAATCATAATCCATAAGTATTTTTCCATTTCCTTCTGTCTATTATGCTGTGAGATGCAGGACTGACTGCGTTTGTTGTGTGTTGTGTTCACCCTTAGTTTCACTGCTCCTGTACAAAAGCAAGAGCCCTAAATATGTGACTGAACCCGTCATTCAGTGGCGCTCAAGCGCTGAAACGCTCAAGCGCTGAAGCGCTCAAATCGCTGTTTTTCTGCCTCTTCCCAGATTATGCTCGCTTCCCAAACATGTGCCTCCACCCGTCGTTCCTTCCTGTTTCCTGGAGGCGCGGATCTAAGCAACATGTGCTCCTCGGGGGAAACGTGCACGTAGGAACACGGTGCATACGTACAAAAAGGATTCGTACGCCCCTTTCCCCAGGGATTTGGGATTTTAAAAAACAAACTTGACGTAAAAACATGCACACATTTATGCAGAGTATGACACTGTGGGAATTGGCGACTCTGATGGCAGGAAAACTGGAGTACGCATCTTTTTTTGTACATATGAACCGTTTATACATGAGGCCCCTGTGTGCAGGGCACCCTAAGATAATAATAATAATAATAATAATAATAATAATAATAACGGATGAACGCGTATATGTACAGCTAGTCATGATTGTGCTCATTCCATGATGAGCTTCTCAAAGTGGTTCACAATGAATGGGGGAAACTCACCTCAACCACCACCATGGGTAGCAGCAGCCATCTGGAGTACAGTGGCCATTTTGTGCCAAATTGTGCATCACATATTGGAGGGAGAAAATGATTTTGCAGTTACCCCTATCCTGCACACACACTGTAAGAGGAGTAGACAGTACCTCTAATAAGCTCTTAAACTTGTTGAATTTTCCATTGTCCGAGATAATTTTCAGCAGGTTCTCCTAGAAAGAACATCAAACCAAAGTCAATCATAAGACGGCACCTGGTTCTCTCATAATACAGCTGGTTCTCTCATAATACAGCTGGTTCTCTCATAATACAGCTGGTTCTCTCATAATACCCCTGGTTCTCTCATAATACACCTGGTTCTCTCATAATACAGCTGGTTCTCTCATAATACAGCTGGTTCTCTCATAATAGAGCTGGTTCTCTCATAATACAGCTGGTTCTCTTATAATACAGCTGGTTCTCTCATAATAGAGCTGGTTCTCTCATAATACAGCTGGTTCTCTCATAATACAGCTGGTTCTCTCATAATAGAGCTGGTTCTCTCA
>CM040403.1:1506228-1678728 GCA_022702515.1 Ilyophis sp. 1 JC-2022
TCAACATCATTACTGAACACAATATCCACAACATCATTACTGAACACAACACACAACACCCTCAACATCATTACTGAACACAATATCCTCAACATCATTACTGAACGCTACACACAACACCCTCAACATCATTACTAAACACAACACACAACACCCTCAACATCATTACTGAACACAATATCCACAACATCATTGCTGAACGCTACACACTCAACATCATTACTGAACACAACACACAACACCCTCAACATCATTACTAAACACAACACACAACACCCTCAACATCATTACTGAATGCTACACACACAACATCATTACTGAACACAGCACACAACACCCTCAACATCAATAGTGAACACAACCCACAACACCCTTGACATCATTACTGAACACAACTCCCTCAACATCATTACTGAACACAACACACACCACCCTCAACATCATTACTGACACAACACTCAACACCCTCAACATCATTACTGAATGCTACACACTCAACATCATTACTGAACACAACACACAACACCCTCAACATCATTACTGAATGCTACACATTCAACATCATTACTGAACACAACACTCTCAACATCATTACTGAACACAACACACCACCCTCAACATCATTACTGACACAACACTCAACACCCTCAACATCATTACTGAACGCGACACATTAAACATCATTACTGAACACAACACACAACACACTCAACATCATTACTGAACACAACACACAACACACTCAACATCATCACTGAAAAAAACACACAGCACACTCAAGATCATTACTGAACACTACACACTCAACATCTTTACTGAACACACTCAACACAGTCATAATTACGTCACACAAGAGACTGAACACGGTCATCGTTACTGCACACAACACACTCAACATCATTACTGCACACAACACACTCAACACAGAAATTACTGCACAAAACACCCTTACAATCATTAATGAATGCTACACACTCAACATCATTACTGAACACATCACACAACACCCTCAACATCATTACTGAATGCTACACATTCAACATCATTACTGAACAAAACACTCAACCCACTCAAGATCATTACTGAACACTACACACTCAACACAGTCCTAATTAGTTCACACAAGAGACAGAACACGGTTATCGTTACTGCACACAACACACTCAACATCATTACTGAACACAACACACCACACCCTCAACATCATTACTGAATGCTACACATTCAACATCATTACTGCACACAACACACTCAACACAGTCATCATGACTGCACACAAAACATTCAACACGGTCATCATTTCTGCACACAACACACTCAACACAAACATTACTGCACACAATACATTCAACATGATCATCATTACTGCACACAACCTGCTCAATACACCCAGTTACTGTCCATCTGTACACTAACTAATAGGAGCAGGAGTTTGTGATTACCGACATGTTAAAGACCCGCCTCTTACCCTGGTCACACCTCAGGCCTTTGTATCCTGAGAAACAGGTACACTGCCCATCGCCCCGGATACCGCTGTTACAGATACCATGTACACAGCTGCAGGCTGGACAGACAGAAAGGCAGGCAGACAGACAGGGTTATGAGTGATACAGTATACTGCTGGATGATAAAATGCAGTGCTATTGAAATGACATGAACACAGAGTGAAGAGCCCAGCTAGACCCATCAAGAGCCCAGCTAGGTCCATGAGGAGCTCAGCTAGACCCATCAAGAGCTCAACTAGGCCCATGAGGAGCCCAGCTAGGCCCGTGAGGAGCTCAGCTAGGCCCATGAGGAGCTCAGCTAGGCCCATGAGGAGCTCAGCTAGGCCCATGAGGAGCTCAGCTAGGCCCATGAGGAGCTCAGCTAGGCCCATGAGGAGCTCAGCTAGACCCATGAGGAGCTCAGCTAGGCCCATGAGGCAGCCTGCTTGCTGTTCGTACCTGAGCTGCAGGTTGTTCCGTAAAAGGAGCTGGCGCAGTCTTCACATGCCGTACCAGCATACCCATTCTGTGGGGGGGAGGAGAGATGAGAAAAACAAGAGCCCCCAGCCCCCACCTCCACTGTGAGAGCCCCCAGCCCCCACCTCCACTGTGAGAGCCCCCAGCCCCCACCTCCACTGTGAGAGCCCCCAGCCCCCACCTCCACTGTGAGAGCCCCCAGCCCCCACCTCCACTGTGAGAGCCCCCAGCCCCCACCTCCACTGTGAGCTTTAATTAAATACATGGTGAGCAGCCACCTCCACTGTGAGCTTTAATTAAATACATGGTGAGCAGCCATTGGCTTGAACCAATTAAAACATTTTGTTCATCCCTTCACCCCTTGTTCTCCTAGATGTACAGGTGTGTGTGATGTGTCGATGTACAGGTGTGTGTGATGTGTAGATGTACAGGTGTGTGTGATGTGTAGATGGACAGGTATGTGTGATGTGTAGATGGACAGGTGTGTGTGATGTGTAGATGTACAGGTGTGTGTGATGTGTAGATGTACAGGTGTGTGTGATGTGTAGATGTACAGGTGTGTGTGATGTGTAGATGTACAGGTGTGTGTGATGTGTAGATGTACAGGTGTGTGTGATGTGTAGATGGACAGGTGTGTGTGATGTGTAGATGTACAGGTGTGTGTGATGTGTAGATGTACAGGTGTGTGTGATGTGTAGATGTACAGGTGTGTGTGATGTGTAGATGTACAGGTGTGTGTGATGTGTAGATGTACAGGTGTGTGTGATGTGTAGATGTACGGGTGTGTGTGATGTGTAGATGTACGGGTGTGTGTGATGTGTAGATGTACAGGTGTGTGTGATGTGTAGATGTACAGGTGTGTGTGATGTGTAGATGGACAGGTGTGTGATGTGTAGATGTACAGGTGTGTGTGATGTGTAGATGTACAGGTGTGTGTGATGTGTAGATGGACAGGTGTGTGTGATGTGTAGATGTACAGGTGTGTGTGATGTGTAAATGTACAGGTGTGTGTGATGTGTAGATGTACAGGTGTGTGTGATGTGTATATGTACAGGTGTGTGTGATGTGTAGATGGACAGGTGTGTGTGATGTGTAGATGTACAGGTGTGTGTGATTTGTAGATGTACAGGTGTGTGTGATGTGTAGATGTACAGGTGTGTGTGATGTGTAGATGGACAGGTGTGTGATGGGGGGGTGGGGGGTGGGGCGTACTTTACAGGTGCAGGTGTGTGCGATGGAAAAGGGTTTGTGTGTGGGGCGTGGCTTACCTTACAAGTGCAGGAGCCGTTGCCTGATTGGCCGTCTGAGCACACGCCGTTATTGCTGCAGGGGTTCTGAGCATTCTCTGGGCATTCTGTAGACAGACAGACACATAGACAGAGACACAGACAGATAGACAGAAAGACAGACAGACAGAGTGAGACAAACAGACAGACAGACAGACAGACACTTGCTTAGAGAACATGGTGCTCTGTCCAGCACAAACGCACTGTTAATCACCCAGCTCAGCCCGTCAGCTCCCAGGGGTTGAGTAAACAGTATCGCTGCTTAAAACCACAGACAGGAGAGGATGACCTCTGACCTCTGCTCAGGTCTCTCTCTTATCAGCCCACCGCTGCAGTTTTATTACCCCTGGTTTCCTGCCCCCTCAGTATTATTGCCCCTGGTTTCCTCCCGACTCCGTGGCAGATCTGAGGGTCAGTGTAACAGGAGGCTGAGGGAGAGTTTCCTCCGTAGCGCAGGGATACAGTGAGTGTCAGCATGTCCTGGATTCCTGTAAATAACCAGCCCCCCCCCTACCCCCTACTAGTAGGGTTTTTCCCCTTACTCTCTGATTCAATCACTGCAACACAACTCCTTACTCTCCGCTTCAACCAACTCAATGCAGCTTCTTACTCTCTGATTCAACCACCTCAACACAGCTTTTTATTCTCCTGTTCAACCACCTCAACACAGCTTCTTACTCTCCGCTTCAACCACCTCAACACAGCTTCTTACTCTCCGCTTCAACCACCTCAACACAGCTTCTTACTCACCGCTTCAACAACCTCAACACAGCTTCTTACTCTCCGCTTCAACCACCTCAACGAAGCTTCTTACTCTCCGTTTCAACCACCTCAACACAGCTCCTTACTCTCCGTTTCAATGACCTCAACACAGCTTCTTACTCTCCGCTTCAACCACCTCAACGAAGCTTCTTACTCTTCATTTCAACCACCTCAACACAGCTCCTTACTCTCCGTTTCAACCCCACTCTCCTGGGACTGCACACGTCTGACTACCAGAGTCAAACAGCCTGTAAACTCGACACTTTTACAAACGTGCGCTGTGTTCATTTACTCAACTCTACATGTGAGAAAAAGAGAGAAAGGGGGCATAGTCAGAGAGAGAGAGTGAGAGAGAGAAAAAGGAAATGAGAGAGAAGGATAGGGGAGGGGAGGGAAGGGAAGAGGGGTGAAAAAGATTTGCATTGAGTTGGCAAAAGAATGCAGAAAGAAGCGATTCTTATTAATGCTGTATGTTTCCAGCAGCCATCCCACAATGCACTCTGCTCCTGCTGAATGGCTGAAGCTAAGCAGCCATACCACCATGCACTCTGCCCCTGCTGAATGGCTGAAGCTAAGCAGCCATAACACCATGCAGACCCTGGCTGCTGTATTTACTGAGAACGGCTCAGCACAAGCAGCCAGGACTCACTGTGTAAACACATTTAAACACAACGCTTTTGCCTGAGTCATGACAGGGGAAACCATACATTTAATATGGAGAGTGTAAGACTATTCCAGGAAATTCAGTAGATAAGAGAATAATGGTGAATGCAATAATGTACATACACACACACACACACACACACACACACACACACACTCTCTCTCTCTCTCTCGCTCTCTCTCTCTCACACACACACACACACACATTCACGCTCCTCTGGGCTGAGGAGCAGGCGCAGATAGAGGAAGCCCTGGATGTGGCCTTGGGCCTCTTGCTGTCAGCACATTCCTGGAAGGCAGAAGGCCACGGAGGGTGAGCCTGAGTGGGGAGGAAGGACGTGTGCGAGTCCCCTGCTTGGCAGAGGGCCTGCTGTTTCCTCTCTGCATGCGCAGCTGGCTCTATGGGTCACATCTCACACACATCTCACACACATCTCACACACATCTCACACACATCTCACACACATCTCACAAGAAGCAAGAGCCAGCGGATAATAACATTTCCCAGCACTTTTCCCTGCTTTCAGATAAAGAGGCTTCACTTCTCCCTGCTTTTACAAAAAAAAAATCATACCAGACCACTTCCTTTTTCCTCCAACACTTTCTTTTGTATTTGGATTTAGGGCCGTTTGATCTGGAGAAGAACACTATTTCAGGGACACGACAGCCCTTTGATCTGGAGAAGAACACTATCTCAGGGACACGACGGCCCTTTGATCTGGAGAAGGACACTATCTCAGGGACACGACAGCCCTTTGATCTGGAGAAGAACACTATCTCAGGGACACGAGGGCCCTTTGATCTGGAGAAGGACACTATCTCAGGGACACGACAGCCCTTTGATCTGGAGAAGAACACTATCTCAGGGACACGACAGCCCTTTGATCTGGAGAAGGACACTATCTCAGGGACACGACAGCCCTTTGATCTGGAGAAGAACACTATCTCAGGGACACGAGGGCCCTTTGATCTGGAGAAGGACACTATCTCAGGGACATGAGGGCCCTTTGATCTGGAGAAGGACACTATCTCAGGGACCTGGGTACACGACGGCCCTTTGATCTGGAGAAGAACACTATCTCAGGGACCTGGGTACACGACGGCCCTTTGATCTGGAGAAGGACACTATCTCAGGGACCTGGGTACACGACGGCCCTTTGATCTGGAGAAGGACACTATCTCAGGGACCTGGGTACACGACGGCCCTTTGATCTGGAGAAGGACACTATCTCAGGGACCTGGGTACACGACGGCCCTTTGATCTGGAGAAGGACACTATCTCAGGGACCTGGGTACACGACGGCCCTTTGATCTGGAGAAGGACACTATCTCAGGGACCTGGGTACACGACGGCCCTTTGATCTGGAGAAGAACACTATCTCAGGGACCTGGGTACACGACGGCCCTTTGATCTGGAGAAGGACACTATCTCAGGGACCTGGGTACACGACGGCCCTTTGATCTGGAGAAGGACACTATCTCAGGGACCTGGGTACACGACGGCCCTTTGATCTGGAGAAGAACACTATCTCAGGGACCTGGGTACACGACGGCCCTTTGATCTGGAGAAGGACACTATCTCAGGGACCTGGGTACACGACGGCCCTTTGATCTGGAGAAGGACACTATCTCAGGGACCTGGGTACACGACGGCCCTTTGGCAGGGCAGGGTTTGTGCTGCAGTGTTTGGGATGAGCATTTCAATGCAAGTGAAAACGTTATGCTTCTTCATTCAGTGAGCATAGACCAGAGGTAGCCAACATGGTGACCCCTGGCTGGTGACCCCGGGCTGCTGACCCCGGGCTGGTGACCCCGGGCATCGACGATCCTACAGCAGTGACCACAGCGCAGAAATTGTATTTCTTTGATAAAAATTATTTTGTTATTACTGAGAAGAGAGTTTGCTCTTTGAAGCGATCTAGATTCTTGGTAAGGCTATGACAGTTAAGTCAGGTCATTCATATCCAGAAAATCATATTTTTCAGCCCTTCCCAGGAAGGAAAACTGGAAAACTGGGTAGGAGAACTGGAATAGTATAAGCGCCGTGCAGTACATTGTATTGTATTGTATTGTATTATATTGTATTGTATTGTATTGTATTGTATTAAATTAATAGGTTGTATGCATATGTATGGTTGGATTTATTCAGTTTATTCAATTTTTATGTTGTCATGGTGTGAACATGCACTCATACAAATTTCCAAGCTACTTCTGCTGTTTGTCATGGCAATAAAACGGCTCTTTTTTCCCTTTTAACTGACAAATACAGTCACGACAGCGTAGATCAGGGGTGTGAAACTCCAGTCCTGGAGGGCCACAGAATCCACGCACATTGTTCCTAAAGCCTTAATTGGCTGCGGATTGAAATTAAACCACAAATACCAGCAGACACTGTGGCCCTCCTGGACTAGAGTTTGATAAACCTTTTGTAGACCTTCTTTGCCTGTTTGTTAAAGTCTCGAACACAGCCAGTCATTGGTTAGTACCAGTATATTTGTGTTGTTAAACTCACCAACACAGTCAGTCATTGGTTAGTAGCAGCATCTCTGTGTTCTTAAACTCACCGATGCAATCTGTCCCCCAGTACCCTGGACAACAGTGGGGCTCCAAGACGTCCTTGTAGCACTCGTGTGAACAGCCTCTGATGGACACACCCATGTTTTTGGCCGTATTGACGTAGTACCTGTAAGCATAGCAGAGTGTGACCTAAAGCTGCCACTCAAACACAATGCAAAACAAACTGACAGAGAGTGTTGAGAGTAATTTCTACTCTTTCATTGGGAAGACCCTGATTCCTGCCTCGTCTGCTCTGTGTCTGCGTCTATGGTAATGTGGAGGGATGATGGGAAACGTAGTCCTGTTTCAGAGGGCAAAGCTCAAACGGACACGCGCAGATGGATCAGCTGACCCTAAGCTTGCATGCGCATATAAAAGTGCAGTCGTGTTGATTCAGCTCTGGTTATCCTGTCACACTCAGTCTCACTCAATCAGTCTCTCTCTTTCAGTCTCTCTCTCTCTCTCCCTCTCTCTCTCTCATAGTCTCTCTCTCACTTGCAGTTGGACTCGCCCATTCCCACGTTCCTCTTCTTGAAGCCGTGGGGGCAGTCCACGATAGCGCTGATGAAACAGGAGTGGCAGAATGTCTTGGTGGTCACCGTCACCTGCTTGTCGCAGCGGTTCTGCAGGTGGGGGGGAGCAGGTATGGGAATCAGCACAGGTGATTTGTGGCATCGTTCAAACTGGAAACACTCTATGAATGATCCTTCATAAGAGATCTATAACCCCATTCATAAGCACTACGTAAACATTAATAAATGCTTATGTCATTGACTGCAAGTATGGTGTGGTGAGTTCTGTCACCAGTGTTGTTTGTTATATCACCACATGAAGTGACATACCAACTGCCTGCGTGTGGTTATAGACATAGAAAAGAATACATGTGGATGTAAGCATTCTCTGCTCTTAAAAAGCACCATTTATGGAACACGTTCACTTAATTGGTTCATTTAACCCTCATATTATGTTCACATTTTATGACGCCATTTATGTTTTGGGTCATATTGGGGTCATATCAAAGCTACGTAGCTCACTGTATATAATACACCAGCCTTCTCAAAGCTACGCAGCTCACTGTATATAATACACCAGCCTTCTCAAAGCTACGCAGCTCACTGTATATAATACACCAGCCTTCTCAAAGCTACACAGCTCACTGTATATAATACACCAGCCTTCTCAAAGCTACGCAGCTCACTGTATATAATACACCAGCCTTCTCAAAGCTACACAGCTCACTGTATATAATACACCAGCCTTCTTAAAGCTACACAGCTCACTGTATATAATACACCAGCCTTCTCAAAGCTACGCAGCTCACTGTATATAATACACCAGCCTTCTCAAAGCTACACAGCTCACTGTATATAATACACCAGCCTTCTTAAAGCTACACAGCTCACTGTATATAATACACCAGCCTTCTCAAAGCTACACAGCTCACTGTATATAATACACCTGCCTTCTCAAAGCTACACAGCTCACTGTATATAATACACCAGCCTTCTCAAAGCTACACAGCTCACTGTATATAATACACCAGCCTTCTCAAAGCTACACAGCTCACTGTATATAATACACCAGCCTTCTTAAAGCTACGCAGCTCACTGTATATAATACACCAGCCTTCTCAAAGCTACGCAGCTCACTGTATATAATACACCTGCCTTCTCAAAGCTATGCAGCTCACTGTATATAATACACCAGCCTTCTTAAAGCTACACAGCTCACTGTATATAATACACCAGCCTTCATAAAGCTACACAGCTCACTGTATATAATACACCAGCCTTCATAAAGCTACACAGCTCACTGTATATAATACACCAGCCTTCTCAAAGCTACACAGCTCACTGTATATAATACACCAGCCTTCTCAAAGCTACACAGCTCACTGTATATAATACACCTGCCTTCTCAAAGCTATGTAGCTCACTGTATATAATACACCTGCCTTCTCAAAGCTATGTAGCTCACTGTATATAATACACCTGCCTTCTCAAAGCTATGTAGCTCACTGTATATAATACACCAGCCTTCTTAAAGCTACACAGCTCACTGTATATAATACACCAGCCTTCTTAAAGTTATGCAGCTCACTGTATATAATACACCAGCCTTCTCAAAGCTACGCAGCTCACTGTATATAATACACCAGCCTTCTTAAAGCTACACAGCTCACTGTATATAATACACCAGCCTTCATAAAGCTACACAGCTGACTGTATATAATACACCAGCCTTCATAAAGCTACACAGCTCACTGTATATAATACACCTGCCTTCTCAAAGCTACACAGCTCACTGTATATAATACACCTGCCTTCTCAAAGCTATGCAGCTCACTGTATATAATACACCAGCCTTCTTAAAGTTATGCAGCTCACTGTATATAATACACCAGCCTTCTCAAAGCTACGCAGCTCACTGTATATAATACACCAGCCTTCTTAAAGCTACACAGCTCACTGTATATAATACACCAGCCTTCATAAAGCTACACAGCTGACTGTATATAATACACCAGCCTTCATAAAGCTACACAGCTCACTGTATATAATACACCAGCCTTCATAAAGCTACACAGCTCACTGTATATAATACACCTGCCTTCTCAAAGCTATGCAGCTCACTGTATATAATACACCAGCCTTCATAAAGCTACACAGCTGACTGTATATAATACACCAGCCTTCTTAAAGCTACACAGCTCACTGTATATAATACACCAGCCTTCTTAAAGTTATGCAGCTCACTGTATATAATACACCAGCCTTCTCAAAGCTACGCAGCTCACTGTATATAATACACCAGCCTTCTCAAAGCTACACAGCTCACTGTATATAATACACCTGCCTTCTCAAAGCTATGCAGCTCACTGTATATAATACACCAGCCTTCTCAAAGCTACACAGCTCACTGTATATAATACACCTGCCTTCTCAAAGCTATGCAGCTCACTGTATATAATACACCAGCCTTCTCAAAGCTACGCAGCTCACTGTATATAATACACCAGCCTTCTCAAAGCTACACAGCTCACTGTATATAATACACCTGCCTTCTCAAAGCTATGCAGCTCACTGTATATAATACACCTGCCTTCTCAAAGCTACACAGCTCACTGTATATAATACACCTGCCTTCTCAAAGCTACACAGCTCACTGTATATAATACACCAGCCTTCCTAAAGCTACACAGCTGACTGTATATAATACACCAGCCTTCTCAAAGCTACACAGCTCACTGTATATAATACACCAGCCTTCTTAAAGCTACGCAGCTCACTGTATATAATACACCAGCCTTCTCAAAGCTACGCAGCTCACTGTATATAATACACCAGCCTTCTCAAAGCTACACAGCTCACTGTATATAATACACCAGCCTTCTTAAAGCTACGCAGCTCACTGTATATAATACACCAGCCTTCTCAAAGCTACGCAGCTCACTGTATATAATACACCAGCCTTCTCAAAGCTACGCAGCTCACTGTATATAATACACCAGCCTTCTCAAAGCTACACAGTTCACTGTATATAATACACCTGCCTTCTTAAAGTTATGCAGCTCACTGTATATAATACACCAGCCTTCTCAAAGCTACACAGCTCACTGTATATAATACACCAGCCTTCTCAAAGCTACGCAGCTCACTGTATATAATACACCAGCCTTCTCAAAGCTATGTAGCTCACTGTATATAATACACCAGCCTTCATAAAGCTACACAGCTCACTGTATATAATACACCAGCCTTCATAAAGCTACACAGCTCACTGTATATAATACACCAGCCTTCTCAAAGCTACACAGCTCACTGTATATAATACACCAGCCTTCTCAAAGCTACACAGCTCACTGTATATAATACACCTGCCTTCTCAAAGCTATGTAGCTCACTGTATATAATACACCTGCCTTCTCAAAGCTATGTAGCTCACTGTATATAATACACCTGCCTTCTCAAAGCTATGTAGCTCACTGTATATAATACACCAGCCTTCTTAAAGCTACACAGCTCACTGTATATAATACACCAGCCTTCTTAAAGTTATGCAGCTCACTGTATATAATACACCAGCCTTCTCAAAGCTACGCAGCTCACTGTATATAATACACCAGCCTTCTTAAAGCTACACAGCTCACTGTATATAATACACCAGCCTTCATAAAGCTACACAGCTGACTGTATATAATACACCAGCCTTCATAAAGCTACACAGCTCACTGTATATAATACACCTGCCTTCTCAAAGCTACACAGCTCACTGTATATAATACACCTGCCTTCTCAAAGCTATGCAGCTCACTGTATATAATACACCAGCCTTCTTAAAGTTATGCAGCTCACTGTATATAATACACCAGCCTTCTCAAAGCTACGCAGCTCACTGTATATAATACACCAGCCTTCTTAAAGCTACACAGCTCACTGTATATAATACACCAGCCTTCATAAAGCTACACAGCTGACTGTATATAATACACCAGCCTTCATAAAGCTACACAGCTCACTGTATATAATACACCAGCCTTCATAAAGCTACACAGCTCACTGTATATAATACACCTGCCTTCTCAAAGCTATGCAGCTCACTGTATATAATACACCAGCCTTCATAAAGCTACACAGCTGACTGTATATAATACACCAGCCTTCTTAAAGCTACACAGCTCACTGTATATAATACACCAGCCTTCTTAAAGTTATGCAGCTCACTGTATATAATACACCAGCCTTCTCAAAGCTACGCAGCTCACTGTATATAATACACCAGCCTTCTCAAAGCTACACAGCTCACTGTATATAATACACCTGCCTTCTCAAAGCTATGCAGCTCACTGTATATAATACACCAGCCTTCTCAAAGCTACACAGCTCACTGTATATAATACACCTGCCTTCTCAAAGCTATGCAGCTCACTGTATATAATACACCAGCCTTCTCAAAGCTACGCAGCTCACTGTATATAATACACCAGCCTTCTCAAAGCTACACAGCTCACTGTATATAATACACCTGCCTTCTCAAAGCTATGCAGCTCACTGTATATAATACACCTGCCTTCTCAAAGCTACACAGCTCACTGTATATAATACACCTGCCTTCTCAAAGCTACACAGCTCACTGTATATAATACACCAGCCTTCCTAAAGCTACACAGCTGACTGTATATAATACACCAGCCTTCTCAAAGCTACACAGCTCACTGTATATAATACACCAGCCTTCTTAAAGCTACGCAGCTCACTGTATATAATACACCAGCCTTCTCAAAGCTACGCAGCTCACTGTATATAATACACCAGCCTTCTCAAAGCTACACAGCTCACTGTATATAATACACCAGCCTTCTTAAAGCTACGCAGCTCACTGTATATAATACACCAGCCTTCTCAAAGCTACGCAGCTCACTGTATATAATACACCAGCCTTCTCAAAGCTACGCAGCTCACTGTATATAATACACCAGCCTTCTCAAAGCTACACAGTTCACTGTATATAATACACCTGCCTTCTTAAAGTTATGCAGCTCACTGTATATAATACACCAGCCTTCTCAAAGCTACACAGCTCACTGTATATAATACACCAGCCTTCTCAAAGCTACGCAGCTCACTGTATATAATACACCAGCCTTCTCAAAGCTATGTAGCTCACTGTATATAATACACCAGCCTTCTCAAAGCAACACAGCTCACTGTATATAATACACCAGCCTTCTCAAAGCTACACAGCTCACTGTATATAATACACCTGCCTTCTCAAAGCTACACAGCTCACTGTATATAATACACCAGCCTTCTCAAAGCTATGCAGCTCACTGTATATAATACACCTGCCTTCTTAAAGTTATGCAGCTCACTGTATATAATACACCAGCCTTCTCAAAGCTACACAGCTCACTGTATATAATACACCAGCCTTCTTAAAGCTACACAGCTCACTGTATATAATACACCAGCCTTCATAAAGCTACACAGCTGACTGTATATAATACACCAGCCTTCTCAAAGCTACGCAGCTCACTGTATATAATACACCTGCCTTCTCAAAGCTACACAGCTCACTGTATATAATACACCAGCCTTCTCAAAGCTACACAGTTCACTGTATATAATACACCTGCCTTCTTAAAGTTATGCAGCTCACTGTATATAATACACCAGCCTTCTCAAAGCTATGTAGCTCACTGTATATAATACACCAGCCTTCTCAAAGCAACACAGCTCACTGTATATAATACACCAGCCTTCTCAAAGCTACACAGCTCACTGTATATAATACACCAGCCTTCTCAAAGCTATGCAGCTCACTGTATATAATACACCAGCCTTCTCAAAGCTACGCAGCTCACTGTATATAATACACCTGCCTTCTCAAAGCTACGCAGCTCACTGTATATAATACACCAGCCTTCTCAAAGCTACAAAGCTCACTGTATATAATACACCAGCCTTCTTAAAGCTACACAGCTCACTGTATATAATACACCAGCCTTCTCAAAGCTACGCAGCTCACTGTATGTAATACACCAGCCTTCATGAAGCTACACAGCTCACTGTATATAATACACCAGCCTTCGCAAAGCTACACAGCTCACTGTATATAATACATCAGCCTTCTCAAAGCTATGCAGCTCACTGTATATAATACACCAGCCTTCTCAAAGCTATGCAGCTCACTGTATTTAATACACCAGCCTTCGCAAAGCTACACAGCTCACTGTATATAATACACCTGCCTTCTCAAAGCTACACAGCTCACTGTATATAATACACCAGCCTTCTCAAAGCTACGCAGCTCACTGTATATAATACACCAGCCTTCTCAAAGCTACGCAGCTCACTGTATATAATACACCTGCCTTCTCAAAGCTACGCAGCTCACTGTATATAATACACCAGCCTTCTCAAAGCTACAAAGCTCACTGTATATAATACACCAGCCTTCTTAAAGCTACACAGCTCACTGTATATAATACACCAGCCTTCTCAAAGCTACGCAGCTCACTGTATATAATACACCAGCCTTCATAAAGCTACACAGCTCACTGTATATAATACACCAGCCTTCGCAAAGCTACACAGCTCACTGTATATAATACATCAGCCTTCTCAAAGCTATGCAGCTCACTGTATATAATACACCAGCCTTCTCAAAGCTATGCAGCTCACTGTATTTAATACACCAGCCTTCGCAAAGCTACACAGCTCACTGTATATAATACACCTGCCTTCTCAAAGCTACACAGCTCACTGTATATAATACACCAGCCTTCTCAAAGCTACACAGCTCACTGTATATAATACACCAGCCTTCTCAAAGCTACACAGCTCACTGTATATAATACACCTGCCTTCTCAAAGCTACGCAGCTCACTGTATACAATACACCAGCCTTCTCAAAGCTACGCAGCTCACTGTATATAATACACCAGCCTTCTCAAAGCTACACAGCTCACTGTATATAATACACCAGCCTTCTTAAAGCTACACAGCTCACTGTATATAATACACCAGCCTTCATAAAGCTACACAGCTGACTGTATATAATACACCAGCCTTCATAAAGCTACGCAGCTCACTGTATATAATACACCAGCCTTCTTAAAGCTACACAGCTCACTGTATATAATACACCTGCCTTCTCAACGCTATGTAGCTCACTGTATATAATACACCAGCCTTCTCAAAGCTACGCAGCTCACTGTATATAATACACCAGCCTTCTTAAAGCTACACAGCTCACTGTATATAATACACCAGCCTTCATAAAGCTACACAGCTGACTGTATATAATACACCAGCCTTCATAAAGCTACGCAGCTCACTGTATATAATACACCAGCCTTCTTAAAGCTACACAGCTCACTGTATATAATACACCAGCCTTCTTAAAGTTATGCAGCTCACTGTATATAATACACCAGCCTTCTCAAAGCTACGCAGCTCACTGTATATAATACACCAGCCTTCTTAAAGCTACACAGCTCACTGTATATAATACACCAGCCTTCATAAAGCTACACAGCTCACTGTATATAATACACCAGCCTTCATAAAGCTACACAGCTGACTGTATATAATACACCAGCCTTCTCAAAGCTACACAGCTCACTGTATATAATACACCTGCCTTCTCAAAGCTATGCAGCTCACTGTATTTAATACACCAGCCTTCGCAAAGCTACACAGCTCACTGTATATAATACATCAGCCTTCTCAAAGCTACACAGCTCACTGTATATAATACACCAGCCTTCTCAAAGCTATGCAGCTCACTGTATTTAATACACCAGCCTTCGCAAAGCTACACAGCTCACTGTATATAATACACCTGCCTTCTCAAAGCTACACAGCTCACTGTATATAATACACCAGCCTTCTCAAAGCTACGCAGCTCACTGTATATAATACACCTGCCTTCTCAAAGCTACACAGCTCACTGTATATACTTCTCAAAGCTACGCAGCTCACTGTATATAATACACCTGCCTTCTCAAAGCTATGCAGCTCACTGTATTTAATACACCAGCCTTCGCAAAGCTACACAGCTCACTGTATATAATACATCAGCCTTCTCAAAGCTACACAGCTCACTGTATATAATACACCAGCCTTCTCAAAGCTATGCAGCTCACTGTATTTAATACACCAGCCTTCGCAAAGCTACACAGCTCACTGTATATAATACACCTGCCTTCTCAAAGCTACACAGCTCACTGTATATAATACACCAGCCTTCTCAAAGCTACGCAGCTCACTGTATATAATACACCTGCCTTCTCAAAGCTACACAGCTCACTGTATATACTTCTCAAAGCTACGCAGCTCACTGTATTTAATACTGAACTTAGCTGCCATTTCTGTGTTCAGCAGGCCCAAAGTAAACAGGAAGTACTCAGAGAAACAAATAAAGATTGCATCTGTTGGGAGCGGGAGCTTGCTCTGATCTCCCATGCGTGCAGGCAAGACCCTTCCTGATTCCTGAGATGTCAAAAACAGTGCATTCCGTGTTCCCTTTTCCCAAAAGCATCTGCCTGTAACCAGGGCGACTCACTGCTGTCCAGGTGATAGCACTGGAGAGTTCAGCACCATCCTTCGCTGTGACTGGCCATGAGATGATGCTGGTGCAGCCTGTTTTAGGGGATCAGCCCGACCCTCAGTGCCCTGACCTCTACGCTCCTCATTTTACCCACTGTCTACAGAGCATTTAGCATCTACACCCCTCATTTTACCCACTGTCTACAGAGCATTTAGCATCTACACCCCTCATTTTACCCACTGTCTACAGAGCATTTAGCACTCTGCCAAGCCTGGTCTTAAAGCATTTAGAACTGTGCCAACCCTGGTCTAACATAATTTAGCACTGTGCCAAGCCTGGTCTTAAAGCATTTAGAACTGTGCCAAGCCTGGTCTCACAGCATTTAGCACTGTGCCAAGCCTGGTCTTAAAGCATTTAGCACTGTGCCAAGCCTGGTCTTAAAGCATTTAGAACTGTGCCAAGCCTGGTCTTAAAGCATTTAGCACTGTGCTAAGCCTGGTCTTAAAGCATTTAGCACTGTGCCAAGCCTGGTCTTAAAGCATTTAGAACTGTGCCAAGCCTGGTCTTAAAGCATTTAGAACTGTGCCAAGCCTGGTGTTAAAGCATTTAGCACTGTGCTAAGCCTGGTCTTAAAGCATTTAGCACTGTGCCAAGCCTGGTCTTAAAGCATTTAACACTGTGTCAAGCCTGGTCTTAAAGCATTTAGCACTGTGCCAAGCCTGGTCTTAAAGCATTTAGCACTGTGTCAAGCCTGGTCTTAAAGCATTTAGCACTGTGCCAAGCCTGGTCTTAAAGCATTTAGCACTGTGCCAAGCCTGGTCTTAAAGCATTTAGCACTGTGCCAAGCCTGGTCTTAAAGCATTTAGCACTGTGTCAAGCCTGGTCTTAAAGCATTTAGCACTGTGCCAAGCCTGGTCTAAAACAGCCAAAGAAGCAGTGGGTCTCACCTTGGCAGACGTAGAGGTGGATGAGCATAGATCCAGTCCCAGCGCAGTCAGAACTAGCAGCAGGGCCAGTGCTCCAGAGTAAGGTCTCATCACGAGGTCCATGCCTGGGCCGTTTCTGCTAGGGTGGGCTCCTCAATGTGTCCTCCCAGTTTGTGCCTCTGTCCTTTTCAACAAACACCCCCCATGCCCCCTGGTACCACCCCCTCCCTCTACACCCCACCATCCTACCCCTCCAACCCAGCCAGGCCAGCCCTCCTTCCGGTGACAAAGCCGTGGAGTAGAACTTGCATCCTCCCCACAACACTCCGAGCTCTGTCAGCAACAGGAAGTCAGGCGGAATACCGCCTGTTTTGTGTTCAAATGAAACGGGAGAGAATGACAGGATTTCCTTGGATGTAAATTTCTCTCTGAGTCGGGTGAAAATGCTGCCCCCCCCCCCTCTAAGATTTGCACCACTGTCTGATCTGTCACAAGTTTTGGGTTCATTTCATGAGGAAGCGTGTCAGAGGTCCCCGGTGTGCAGTGGGAGAGATGCTTCGTCATGATTACAGACTGTGAGGTGCTATGGGGCCGTAACTGTGTTACTCTGTGAGGTGCTATGGGGACGTAACTGTGTTACTCTGTGAGGTGCTATGGGGACGTAACTGTCTTACTCTGTGAGGTGCTATGGGGCCGTAACTGTGTTACTCTGTGAGGTGCTATGGGGCCGTAACTGTGTTACTCTGTGAGGTGCTATGGGGACGTAACTGTGTTACTCTGTGAGGTGCTATGGGGCCGTAACTGTGTCACTCTGTGAGGTGCTATGGGGACGTAACTGTGTTACTCTGTGAGGTGCTATGGGGACGTAACTGTGTTACTCTGTGAGGTGCTATGGGGACGTAACTGTGTTACTCTGTGAGGTGCTATGGGGACGTAACTGTGTTACTCTGTGAGCTGCTATGGGGACGTAACTGTGTTACTCTGTGAGGTGCTATGGGGCCGTAACTGTGTCACTCTGTGAGGTGCTACGGGGACATAACTGTGTTACTCTGTGAGGTGCTATGGGGCCGTAACTGTGTTACTCTGTGAGGTGCTACGGGGACGTAACTGTGTTACTCTGTGAGGTGCTATGGGGCCGTAACTGTGTTACTCTGTGAGGTGCTACGGGGCCGTAACTGTGTTACTCTGTGAGGTGCTACGGGGCCGTAACTGTGTTACTCTGTGAGGTGCTATGGGGACGTAACTGTGTTACTCTGTGAGGTGCTATGGGGCCGTAACTGTGTTACTCTGTGAGGTGCTACGGGGCCGTAACTGTGTTACTCTGTGAGGTGCTATGGGGCCGTAACTGTGTTACACTGTGAGGTGCTATGGGGACGTAACTGTGTTACTCTGTGAGGTGCTATGGGGACGTAACTGTGTTACTCTGTGAGGTGATGTGGGGATTTATCTGTGTTACTCTGTGAGGTGCTATGGGGACGTAACTGTGTTACTCTGTGAGGTGCTATGGGGATGTAACTGTGTTACTCTGTGAGGTGCTATGGGGACGTAACTGTGTTACTCTGTGAGGTGCTATGGGGCCGTAACTGTGTTACTCTGTGAAGTGATGTGGGGATTTATCTGTGTTACTCTGTGAGGTGATGTGGGGATTTATCTGTGTTACTCTGTGAGGTGATGTGGGGATTTATCTGTGTTACTCTGTGAGGTGATGTGGGGACTTATCTGTGTTACTCTGTGAGGTGATGTGGGGATTTATCTGTGTTACTCTGTGAGGTGATGTGGGGACTTATCTGTGTTACTCTGTGAGGTGATGTGGGGACTTATAAAATTCTGAGGAACAATAGAAACAGTTTGTCCACCTGTGGCATTCGTGTTCTGTTTTTCAAATCGTCCATTTCCTCTCTTCCCCTGTAACACATTTTCCTGGATGATTGTTAGGGCAGGATCAGGTCTTTTATTGGATTTAGCTGCGGTAGGGGCTTCACTTCCGGTATCACCCCATTTCATCCCAAACATGGAGAGTTCATGAATGGACAAGACTGTTCTAAGTCCTTACAGGTAAATTAATGTATTTTAACCAGTTATCAACTCATTTTAATTTATTGTTAGTAACAATTAACCCTTTAAATGGAGGGCCACAAAAACCAATATGAAATGTCGTCACAAAAATGTAACAAGAATTCTCAAATTGTAATCCTCTCCCGATTCATTTGATGTAATCCTCTGAACATGGTAGATGGCTGCTTCTTGATGTCAGAAAGATGAGGTGACCAGCTGCACAAATTTAATCCAAAAAGCTTGTTTCCCATCTCCAGACTGTAATAGAGATGGAATCACAAAGGGTGGCCATGCGTGAGATTAGAGAAAGCGTTGGCCCCGTTGGGGGATTGGGGTACAGCACACTGTCCTTCCTCCCGCTCAGCTGCTCGTCTGCTCAATGTGCTATAAACAGGTTTCACACTGAATCACAAAGAGCTCCTATGCCATCCTCTTCCACTAGGTGGCAGAAAATGAAAAAATACACAATATGCCCATGAAACATTTTGTTTGAGTGTTGCAAACGCAGCAAGCCGCTCGGAGTGAACGTCCTGTTCAACAGACAGAACCTTGTGAACGTGACACAATGTTCAGCCTATTGAATAAACGCTGGGTTCCAGTTCCACAGCCTTACTGGCAGCTCATTGATATCAACAGAGAATTCCAGTGCATTCATTGTTTTACACTACATTAGTTTTACATATTCAACCTTTACATTTCCAGCCTAACAATTACTCCATTTTGGGTTTTCCTCCCCCTAAACACTGCGACAAACAGAGTAGTTTAGACAAAAATACATACCTTTGAGTGGGACAAGCTGCTTTTATATTTGACACACCAACCCTCTATGTTCAGCATCAGCACCTGGGAATGAGCCGAAGATATTATTCACACTACAGGAGTACAGGAGCACTAAGAGCCACACTACAGGAGTACAGGAGCACTAGGAGTCACACTACAGGCGTACAGGAGCACTAAGAGCCACACTACAGGAGTACAGGAGCACTAAGAGTCACACTACAGGAGTACAGGAGCACTAGGAGTCACACTACAGGAGTACAGGAGCACTAAGAGCCACACTACAGGAGTACAGGAGCACTAAGAGTCACACTACAGGAGTACAGGAGCACTAAGAGCCACACTACAGGAGTACAGGAGCACTAAGAGCCACACTACAGGAGTACAGGAGCACTAAGAGTCACACTACAGCAGTACAGGAGCACTAGGAGTCACACTACAGGCGTACAGGAGCACTAAGAGCCACACTACAGGAGTACAGGAGCACTAAGAGCCACACTACAGGAGTACAGGAGCACTAAGAGCCACACTACAGGAGTACAGGAGCACTAAGAGTCACACTACAGGCGTACAGGAGCACTAAGAGCCACACTACAGGAGTACAGGAGCACTAAGAGCCACACTACAGGAGTACAGGAGCACTAAGAGCCACACTACAGGAGTACAGGAGCACTAAGAGTCACACTACAGGAGTACAGGAGCACTAAGAGTCACACTACAGGAGTACAGGAGCACTAAGAGCCACACTACAGGAGTACAGGAGCACTAAGAGCCACACTACAGGAGTACAGGAGCACTAAGAGTCACACTACAGGAGTACAGGAGCACTAAGAGTCACACTACAGGAGTACAGGAGCACTAAGAGCCACACTACAGGAGTACAGGAGCACTAAGAGTCACACTACAGGAGTACAGGAGCACTAAGAGCCACACTACAGGAGTACAGGAGCACTAAGAGCCACACTACAGGAGTACAGGAGCACTAAGAGCCACACTACAGGAGTACAGGAGCACTAAGAGTCACACTACAGGAGTACAGGAGCACTAAGAGTCACACTACAGGCGTACAGGAGCACTAAGAGCCACACTACAGGAGTACAGGAGCACTAAGAGCCACACTACAGGAGTACAGGAGCACTAAGAGTCACACTACAGGCGTACAGGAGCACTAAGAGCCACACTACAGGAGTACAGGAGCACTAAGAGCCACACTACAGGAGTACAGGAGCACTAAGAGCCACACTACAGGAGTACAGGAGCACTAAGAGTCACACTACAGGCGTACAGGAGCACTAAGAGCCACACTACAGGAGTACAGGAGCACTAAGAGTCACACTACAGGAGTACAGGAGCACTAAGAGCCACACTACAGGAGTACAGGAGCACTAAGAGCCACACTACAGGAGTACAGGAGCACTAAGAGTCACACTACAGGAGTACAGGAGCACTAAGAGTCACACTACAGGAGTACAGGAGCACTAAGAGCCACACTACAGGAGTACAGGAGCACTAAGAGCCACACTACAGGAGTACAGGAGCACTAAGAGTCACACTACAGGAGTACAGGAGCACTAAGAGCCACACTACAGGAGTACAGGAGCACTAAGAGCCACACTACAGGAGTACAGGAGCACTAAGAGCCACACTACAGGAGTACAGGAGCACTAAGAGTCACACTACAGGAGTACAGGAGCACTAAGAGTCACACTACAGGCGTACAGGAGCACTAAGAGCCACACTACAGGAGTACAGGAGCACTAAGAGCCACACTACAGGAGTACAGGAGCACTAAGAGTCACACTACAGGCGTACAGGAGCACTAAGAGCCACACTACAGGAGTACAGGAGCACTAAGAGCCACACTACAGGAGTACAGGAGCACTAAGAGTCACACTACAGGAGTACAGGAGCACTAAGAGTCACACTACAGGAGTACAGGAGCACTAAGAGCCACACTACAGGAGTACAGGAGCACTAGGAGTCACACTACAGGAGTACAGGAGCACTAAGAGTCACACTACAGGAGTACAGGAGCACTAAGAGTCACACTACAGGAGTACAGGAGCACTAAGAGCCACACTACAGGAGTACAGGAGCACTAGGAGTCACACTACAGGAGTACAGGAGCACTAAGAGTCACACTACAGGAGTACAGGAGCACTAAGAGTCACACTACAGGAGTACAGGAGCACTAAGAGTCACACTACAGGAGTACAGGAGCACTAAGAGCCACACTACAGGAGTACAGGAGCACTAGGAGTCACACTACAGGAGTACAGGAGCACTAAGAGTCACACTACAGGAGTACAGGAGCACTAAGAGCCACACTACAGGAGTACAGGAGCACTAGGAGTCACACTACAGGAGTACAGGAGCACTAAGAGCCACACTACAGGAGTACAGGAGCACTAGGAGTCACACTACAGGAGTACAGGAGCACTAAGAGCCACACTACAGGAGTACAGAAGCACTAAGAGTCACACTACAGGAGTACAGGAGCACTAAGAGCCACACTACAGGAGTACAGGAGCACTAGGAGTCACACTACAGGAGTACAGGAGCACTAAGAGTCACACTACAGGAGTACAGGAGCACTAAGAGTCACACTACAGGAGTACAGGAGCACTAAGAGTCACACTACAGGAGTACAGGAGCACTAAGAGTCACACTACAGGAGTACAGGAGCACTAAGAGTCACACTACAGGAGTACAGGAGCACTAAGAGCCACACTACAGGAGTACAGGAGCACTAAGAGCCACACTACAGGAGTACAGGAGCACTAAGAGTCACACTACAGGAGAACAGGAGCCATTCTCTATCTCCAGCATCAGTGTCCCCTCGGTCAGAGTTTACATTCTGAAAGCAGGAGATATGTAGGATTCAGCACTCCTGGGGTTTGAACACATATTACTCTGTTTAGAAAGCAATGCCTCAACAGAAAAACTGCTGACCAATCGCAGCTGATCCTTTTCTTTCTAACACTGGTAGAAAAAGTCCTGCTTTGGGTGGGGATTGAACCCACCAGGGAATGTGACCCCAACACTCTTACCCATTGGGCCACTCAAGAAGTCTATGTTCCATGCCTCATCCATCCTAGCCAACACTGTAAGAATATAAGCCAAGTGAAAAACACAAAGGCGTGATTACTGCTCAGTTGGGGGCTTGAACCTATGTCCCACTGGTGAAGAGCCGGTTCTTCAGCAGGGAGCTCTCGAATGTGTGTACAGCAAGCTGCTTGATCACCATAGATGGGCCTTCATCGCATAACAAATTGGATAAGCTTAAAAAACACACAAGGTGGGATTTGAATGCACAAAAGCTGAACTGCAGAGCTAAGATTTAACCTATGTGCCCCAGTCTAATTCTTCCTAAGCAAAACCAAAACCTATGATTTGACAAGCAAGGCAATAACAGCTTGGTTTTAACAATAATAAACACCAATGTGAACCCAGGGCACTTTGCTGTAAGGCAAGCCTCTGTCGGCCTCAGCTACGTGTGCGGCTTTGTCTTCAGAGGAAACAGCTTGTCCATCATTAGCAAACCTCGCTTCCTATTGATGACGGGCAGATTGTGTTCTGGCAACAGAGAGGGATTTGACTCCACAGCTGTTGGCGTAACAATGTCAGGTCTTAAGAGAACTACATCAGAACTCTTAACAGAACTACATCAGAACTCTTAACAGAACTACAACAGAACTCTTAACAGAACTACATCAGAACTCTTAACAGAACTACAACAGAACTCTTAACAGAACTACAACAGAACTCTTAACAGAACTACATCAGAACTCTTAACAAAACTACATCAGAACTCTCACTGCTTGGACCTGACGGTCATACAGCACTGAACTCAGATATCTCCATTATCAGAATAACCAAATGAAAAGGCTTCAAAGTAAAATACACAACAGCAGAAACTTCAACCCTGAACCTTGTGTTAGAAAACAAGAACCTTACCTTCTGCTCTACTCCTCTAGATCAGGGATGGACTCCAGGCCTCGTGGGCCGGTGTGTATGCAGGTTTAACTCCAGGCCTCGTGGGCCGGTGTGTATGCAGGTTTAACTCCAGGCCTCGTGGGCCGGTGTGTATGCAGGTTTAACTCCAGGCCTCGTGGGCCGGTGTGTATGCAGGTTTAACTCCAGGCCTCGTGGGCCGGTGTGTATGCAGGGTTTTGCTGCCACTAGTTACCCTAGCTCAATCAGCTAATTAGTCATATACACCAAAACGGATTAATTCATAAATTACACCACAATAAAAAGCTACAATACATGCATACAGGCACAGAAACATTAATCAGCTGCTGTTCATATCGTGGAATGTAGCTAAAATATCAGATCAAGTAAATGATTGGGCTCATAAAATAACTGCTAATTGGTGGCAGCAAAAACCTGCATACACACCGGCCCACGAGGCCTGGAGTTGCCCACGAGGCCTGGAGTTGCCCACGAGGCCTGGAGTTGCCCACCCCTGCTCGGGATAGTGAAACAACCCTGCTCATAAATCAAAGATAAACCTCGACCCCATGGATGGATACGGGAAAATTTAAACAAACACCTGTAGAGAGATTTAAACTCATGACCACTAGCATATAAAGCCTGGTCTTAATGCTTATGCCACAAAAGCACCAGAGAGAGTTTCTGTCTCATACTGAAGCTTACAATCTGTAAAGACTAAAGACAATCGACTCTAAAAAAATTTTTAGTTTAGAAATGCAAACAGCCACAGAAATTCAAGGAATAATAAATTATTTTCACATACTAAACAGCAGCCAGGCTTTTTTCTGCTGGTAGTCACACCAACAGGCTGTTTGTCTTTTTCTTTTCTTTTTTACATTATAATGCGGTTTAATGTACGCTGCTGGTCTGGCAGCTGACAATTATGCTGCAGAGGCACTTCCTGTCCACTAGAGGACGACAGACTCCACACATTTCAAACGCATCAATGATTCTGCCTTCTTTTTTTGATTTTGCTCATGATCTTTATCCTGATTCTCATGTTCAGATATTCCGAAATATGGTCACAACAAGAATATATACAGCTGTAAGGTACAACTACAGTCTACACGCAAAAGCAGACCAACCCAACAGGAAGAAATGTTTGCATTAAAACTCCTGGCCAGTATGTTAAACAAAATGGAACCATAGAGATATATTCAGGATTCCATCTGATCCCATCTTGCTATGCAACAACAATCTGGTTGTTAAAAACAGTACTCTATCTTTAATAATGCCCACTACCCAGCCTTTTAAAAACAGTCCTCTATCTTTAATAATGCCCACTACCCAGCCTTTTAAAAACACTACTCTATCTTTAATAATGCCCACTACCCAGCCTTTTAAAAACAGTACTCTATCTTTAATAATGCCCACTACCCAGCCTTTTTAAAAACAGTACTCTATTTTTAATAATGCCCACTACCCAGCCTTTTAAAAACAGTACTCTATCTTTAATAATGGCCACTACCCAGCCTTTTAAAAACAGTACTCTATCTTTAATAATGCCCACTACCCAGCCTTTTTAAAAACAGTACTCTATTTTTAATAATGCCCACTACCCAGCCTTTTAAAAACAGTACTCTATTTTTAATAATGCCCACTACCCAGCCTTTTAAAAACAGTACTCTATTTTTAATAATGCCCACTACCCAGCCTTTTTAAATTTAACTGTAGCTCTGATTAGTATGTGCCTAACTGTAGCTCTGATTTGTCTGTGCCTAACTGTAGCTCAGGTTAGTCTGTGCCTAACGGTAGCTCTGATTTGTCTGTGCCTAACTGTAGCTCAGGTTAGTCTGTGCCTAACTGTAGCTCTGATTAGTCTGTGCCTAACTGTAACTCTAATTAGTCTGTGCCTAACTGTAGCTCTGATTAGTCTGTGCCTAACTTTAACTCTGATTAGTCTGTGCCTAACTGTAACTCTGATTAGTCTGTGCCTAATTGTAGCTTTGATTAGACTATGTCTAACTTTAACTCTGATTAGTCTGTGCCTAATTGTAGCTCTGATTAGTCTGACCTTACTGTAGCTCTGATTCGTCTATGTCTAACTGTGACTCTGATTAGTCAGTGCCTAACTTTAACTCTGATTAGTCTGTGCCTAACTGTAGCTCTGATTAGTCTGTGCCTAACTGTAGCTCTGATTAGTCTGTGCCTAACTTTAACTCTGATTAGTCTGTGCCTAATTGTAGCTCTGATTAGACTGTGCCTAACTTTAACTCTGATTAGTCTGTGCCTAACTGTAGCTCTGATTAGTCTGTGCCTAACTGTAGCTCTGATTAGTCTGTGCCTAACTTTAACTCTGATTAGTCTGTGCCTAACTGTAGCTCTGATTAGTCTGTGCCTAACTTTAACTCTGATTAGTCTGTGCCTAACTGTAGCTCTGATTAGTCTGTGCCTAACTGTAGCTCTGATTAGTCTGTGCCTAACTGTAGCTCTGATTAGTCTGTGCCTAACTTTAACTCTGATTAGTCTGTGCCTAACTGTAGCTCTGATTAGTCTGTGCCTAACTGTAGCTCTGATTAGTCTGTGCCTAACTTTAACTCTGATTAGTCTGTGCCTAACTGTAGCTCTGATTAGTCTGTGCCTAACTGTAGCTCTGATTAGTCTGTGCCTAGCTTTAACTCTGATTAGTCTGTGCCTAACTGTAGCTCTGATTAGTCTGTGCCTAACTGTAGCTCTGATTAGTCTGTGCCTAACTGTAGCTCTGATTAGTCTGTGCCTAACTGTAGCTCTGATTAGTCTGTGCCTAACTGTAGCTCTGATTAGTCTGTGCCTAACTTTAACTCTGATTAGTCTGTGCCTAACTTTTCTTCTCTTTTGGTTTTTTGAGCAGGGCTGAGCCTGAAGATTTCCCACAGGGTGGTTGCAGAATTCCCTTTCCAAAATGAGGTAATCAATCTGCCTAAACCATTACACACCTGCACCCAAAGATTAGTTAATCTTACTGTCTAAATTAAAACATTATTGCTGCTACATAAAAAAAAACTGATAGGTACGGTCCGGGATGCTGATTAGTCAATCAGTCAACTTTAAATAATGAAAAGAGCAGAAAAAAGTTATCTGTGTATTGCATCTGTTCATCTGTCTGTTCTTCTATCGACTGCCAACGGCATAGTTACAGGTCCTTTGATCCAACATGGAAACCAGGAAATCTCATCACTGACTGGGTCATTCAGAGAACAGGAAAGCTGTGTTTGGCCAGGTTCTGTAGATAGACCAGGAAAGCTGTGATTGGCCAGTTTCTGTAGATAGAGCAAGAAAGCTGTGATTGGCCAGGTTCTGTAGATAGAGCAGGGAAGCTGTGATTGGCCAGTTTCTGTAGATAGAGCAGGAAAGCTGTGATTGGCCAGTTTCTGTAGATAGGGCAGGAAAGCTGTGATTGGCCAGTTTCTGTAGATAGAGCAGGAAAGCTGTGATTGGCCAGGTTCTTTAGATAGAGCAAGAAAGCTGTGATTGGCCAGGTTCTGTAGATAGAGCAGGGAAGCTGCGATTGGCCAGTTTCTGGGTATTTTTAGTAGGAACTCAATGCTTTGTATTTACTACTCATTGTTACGGTCGCGTATTGTTTGTCACCCCTGTTTTCTTTTACATTATATTGTTTTCTCCTTTCCCTTTTTAGGTCCGCCTAAATAATCAAATAATCGTTCTTTTTCTTTGGAAAACTCCACATAAGTTTGTCTGTCGCTTTTTCGGTATGCGCGAAACTTTTGGCGATATGCCTCGGGGACGAGTTCATATGCTCGAAGTATCGCGTTCTTCACAAACTCATAATCTGAGCTAACGCCTAATTCAAGTGATGAATATGCTTCCTGGGCCTTTCCCACAAGGACACATTGGAGTAGCAATGTCCAAACGGGTTTAGGCCAGTTTAAAGACGTAGCTACTTTTTCAAAATGGGAAAAGTATTTCTCCACGTCCTTCTCAGAGAACGGAGGAACCATTCGAATATGTCGGCTAACGTCAAAGTCAGTGCGAGGAGGAGAGCGTGACAATTCGAGTTTCCGAACCTCTAAACGTTTGATCTCTAATTCAAGCTCTAATGATTTTATTCGTAGCTGAGCTTCAGATTGGGAAGAAATAGACTCGCCCGGCCCAGCGAGACCAGCCTGTAGCAGAGGAATGGGCTTTTTTCGAAGAACATTCATTCTTAGTAATAATGTTCTTAAAGTGGTAATAATCGTCTCTTTCAATCGTCGATCATTACTCGAGATGTCAATTTCATAGTGTTCAGCTATGGATAATAGTTGTTCTTTCGTGTACAACTCGAGTAATTCATCGGATGGATCTCTGATGAAAGAGTCGATGGACGCCATGGTGATTTTGCTCTCAATATTACCACCACGCGAATAGGAGTTGGCGTAACGTACTACTACAAAATATAGGCTAGCAACTATTTATTGGCAAGGCAGAGCAATGTGGGGACACAGAAAATAAAACAGGCTAAAACAGATGTAATAAGGAGCGTCCCACTCCCTAACAAGCATAAAATGGGTAACCTGGACACATCTAAGTGCCAATCGCGACCTATTGTCACCTTACCTGCCTAACTAGCTGACTGTCCTGTAAGAGGCCCTAGTCTTCGTTGTGGTACTCTGAATCCTTGTATATAGGCGGAATCGCCTCTCCGAAGAGCCAAAACGTTCCGTCTATATATTTGATGAAGCTTTTCCCACACACTAACAATTACTGGTATTAGACACAGCGCCAAAGGAACTGGTCTCTTAAGCCTGTATGGGACAGCAGCGTGCTCCACACCTGAACATATATAAGATGCCTGAAATATGTAATTTTTTTATTTAATGTGTTCCCAACATTGACCATGCACAAGCAAATGCATACAAACGAGGAAACAAAGGCGTTTCCCGTTTACTAAATAAGCCTATATAGCACGAGAAAAAAACAAAATACGGCCCAGAAATTATAATTATAGCCGTAATAAACTAAATAAAGAGAACACGGACCAAAATCTACACGAGATTATATAGCTGGGTAGCGCACAAAAATGCAACAAAGGTCACAACAACATATGCGCAATCCAGCAGAATACCTTACCATAAAGCCTATTAAAAAAAATAGGACAAGACGAGTAGCAGGAAAAGAGCTCACACCAAAACAGCACCTGAAAAAGCTAATTGAATAAACCACAATTGCTTATAAACCGCCAATTCAAAGGCAAACAGTACCAAAACGTGTGAGACAGCTCCAACCTCAGCCAGAAGCAAAAATCGCAATCGCAAAACAAAGCGAATACAATTAAATATCCCTACAGGGATCAATAGCTACTTTTTAACAGGTAAGGAATTCAATTTAAATATTCCGTATTCAGGAGGCAAGATCTAAACCCAGGACAAAACGACCGCCCTGACCCAACCGCAACATAAATTGGGGGCTTTCGTCCGAGATTTGGATGTTTTTCGAGCCATTTTGAATAGCCATTTTAGTCGTTTGCTGTGTAGCTGCGTGCTGTCACGGCTGAGACGCCGTTTTTCTAGGATTGGCCTTGGGGCGCGTTTTTCTCTTTTCTCGGGGAAGACGTCGTTTAAAAAGGTAAAAATCCTGTTTTATATAACGACTTGTTTGTATTAATGGTTATTTTGTATATGCACTGTGTTTAATTTTCAGTGCTAAGTTGGTATACAACTTTTGTGGTGACGTGGCGCTGGGTGCGCGTTTCCATGTCTGACGTCGCAATCGGTAAGTTGCGCGTTTTAGAGGCGGTCGTTTTGTCCTGGGTTTAGATGACATTTCACCACTCATCTCCAAGGTCTGTGAGTTAGCGAAGAGTTCCTTGGCTGTGGCTCAGAGCCGCATGAAGTCTCTGTTTGACAGACGAGCAAAAGTCAGATCATTTTCTCCTGGAGACAAAATATTGGCTTTTCTCCCTGTTCCCGGCTCGGCTTTACAGGCCAGGTATACTGGCCCTTACCTGATTCAATCTAAAGTCGGGGATGTGGATTACATCATTGCTACACCAGAGCGCAGAAAAAAAACTCGGTTATGCCATGTGAATATGCTCAAGGCTTTTCATGAGCGAGACTCTCAGTGCCCTGTGGCGCCCGTGCTGGCTTGCTCTTCCTCTCTCTCACCAACCCTGGAGATGAGTGGTGAAATGTCATCCTCTTCAGAGGGAGATGTTGATGACGTGATTAGTCCTTCCAGGTGTAGAGTAGAGGGCAGGTTGCAGAACTCGGAGATGTTGTGTTGTCTGCAAGACCATCTTGCACATCTCTCAGCCACTCAGAGAGCTGACATAATGAGTCTCATTAATTCCCACCGAGCATTGTTCCCTGATACGCCGAGCCTGACGTCCCTGGTGGAGCACGATATTGATGTTGGCGATGAATTTCCCATAAAACAGCACGCCTATCGTGTCAATCCCACCAAGCGTGCGCTTCTACAAAAAGAGGTAAAATACATGTTGGATCATGACATCGCAGAGCCCAGTAACAGCCCGTGGAGTTCCCCTTGTCTGCTTATTGATAAACCTGATGGGTCTTACCGTTTTTGTACGGATTATCGTCGGGTGAATTCCATAACAAAGCCTGACAGTTATCCTCTCCCGCGGATGGACGATTGTGTCGATCGTGTGGGGTCTGCCATTTTTGTCAGTACTTTTGATTTATTGAAAGGATATTGGCAAGTCCCCCTGTCTCCCCGCGCTAAGGAAATTTCGGCATTTGTTACACCAGACTCTTTTCTGCAATACAAAGTAATGACATTCGGATTAAGAAATGCACCGGCCACATTTCAGAGGCTAGTTAACAAAGTTTTAGCTGGCCTAACTGGTTGCGAGGCTTACCTCGATGACATTGTGGTTTTTAGCATGACATGGGCTGACCATTTAAATTATATGTCGCAACTTTTTGATCGACTCCAAACTGCTAACCTTACCGTGAATTTGGCAAAATGTGAATTCGGTAAGGCTACAGTCACGTACCTGGGAAAAGTCGTGGGCGGCGGGTCCGTACATCCGGTGGGAGCTAAGGTAGAGGCGATCTCCCATTACCCGGCTCCATCCGACCGAAAAGGGTTACGCCGTTTCCTTGGGATGGTCGGTTACTACCGTGGATTCTGCCGGAACTTTTCAGCAGTAGCTGCTCCTCTAACTGACCTCCTTAGCCCAAAGGTAGACTTTCTTTGGTCTGAGGAGTGTCAGCGAGCTTTTGAGAACATTAAAGCCCTTCTCTCTCATGCTCCTGTGCTGTCCGCTCCTGATTTTTCGTGTCCTTTTACCTTAGCTGTGGACGCAAGTGACTTGGGTGCAGGTGCTGTCCTTCTTCAGGAGAAAACCGATGGTGTGGAACATCCCGTATGTTATTTTTCAAAAAAATGTAGTGTCCATCAGCGCCGGTATTCCACCATTGAGAAGGAGGCCCTCGCTTTAGTCCTTGCGCTCCAGCATTTCGAAGTTTATGTCGGTTCCTCCTCGCTCCCCCTGGTCATCTACACTGACCATAACCCGTTGGTGTTCCTCCATCGAATGAAAAACTCCAATCAGCAGTTAATGCGGTGGAGCTTGTTCCTGCAGGGCTTTGAGATTATAATTAAGCATATTAAAGGTACCGACAATTTAGTGGCAGATGCCTTATCAATGGCATAAGCCAGCCTTACTATTCGGCGTAAGTAGTTTTGTTTTCTTATTATTATTTTTTTTTCGTAAGTATTCGGCCGTGTGTCCTAGTGTTTGTTATAAAGCATATTTGTCCGTTGTTTTCGACAGTCTTCGGCTGCCGTTTAGGTGGGGGGGTGTTACGGTCGCGTATTGTTTGTCACCCCTGTTTTCTTTTACATTATATTGTTTTCTCCTTTCCCTTTTTAGGTCCGCCTCCCGGGGATTAATTGGCTCCCACGGCAATCACCGGTTATTATTTAAAAGGAGGTTGAGACCGGATAACGGTGTTGCTTTACCGGCGTCTCTTTTTCACAAGAGGTTGCTTCACTGTCGTCTCTCTATTTCATGGTGTTTGTCGGTCAATTCTTATATCCACGTTACACGCATCCATACACCTACCATACACATCTCATGCAGGCACGCATCCATACCTACGCAAGGTTTGTCTATTATTTATTTAATAAATATTTATTTATGCAACCATTTTTGTGTCTGTCCATTTATGTTCCGGTTGGGTCAGGGCCCTGACCGTAACATCATGTAATACAGGAGCTCAACTGCTTATGCTACACACACACACACACGCACACGCACACGCACACATGCACACATGCGCACACGCACACATGCACACACACACGCACGCGCACACATGCACACATACACACATACGCACGCACACGCACACACACGCGCACACACACACACACACACACACACATGCACACACGCACACACACGCACACGCGCACACGCACACACACGCACGCACACACACATGCACACATACACACACACACACGCACACACACACACACACATGCACACATACGCACGCACACACACCACACACACATACATACACACGCACGTACACATGCACACATGCACATATACACACACACCAAACACACATACACACACACACACGCACACACACACACATGCACACATACGCACGCACGCACGCACGCACACACACACACATACACACACACCACACACACATACATACACACGCACGTACACATGCACACATGCACATATACACACACACCAAACACACATACACACACACATACACACACACACGCACACACACACACACACACACACGCACGCATGCACGCACACACATTCAGGACGGCTAAAAGCACTTGCGGTATTCAGCACGGCTTTGTCACTTTTGACAAACCTCTGCCCCGCACTCAGAGCAAAGAGACAGACGGGTGTACAGAGGCTGAGAAAGAAAACAAACCCCAGAGAATCAAAGAGACAGACGGGTGTACAGAGACTGAGAAAGAAAACAAACCCCAGAGAATCAAAGGACTTTCACATGTTCAAATACTTATAGAGTTGTACCCTGCCACTCGTCCCAAACCAGGGAACCAATAAGGCAACACAGCAACAAGGTTATTATATACATTCTAAAGTAAAGTAAACTAAAGTAAACAAGTCAGCAGACTGCCTTAAAAATACATACTTTGAAAAAATACATGTTTTTAAATGGATGAAAATATTAAAAATACTATGTTCATTCCTTAATATGTTTATTCCTTAAGACATTGTACAGACTGAACATGTTAACTTTCCAGAAGCAGCTTGTCATAATTGTATTTACATACAGACTGAACAGAAGCAGCTTGTCATAGTTGTATTTACATATGTAAAGCATTTATAGACCAGTCTATTCTATGTTAGCTGCAAACTTACAATCTTCTTTGAATAAATTCCAAAGAATCAACCGCTGGACACTGCATCATAATTTATAAACATGACTGAACAAATTCATTTTGTGGTTGTAATGTTTAAAAAGTGCTTTAATTCAAATAAAAAACAAATCCATAAAGCCAAATGAAAAAGAAATATACAACTGTGCTAAAATAGGGCGTAACTGTAGTTGTGACTCCTGTCTATAGAACCTCATGTATTTCAGAAATCTGAATTTATTCAAGATTCCTGTAATTTCACAGATCCACGACTAGTCCATACTTTTGTTCCCTTCCAGAGCCCTATGTACTGTGTCCTGTCTCCTGTGCACTGTGTCCGAATCAGAGCCCTATCTACTGCGCCCTGTCTCCTGTGTACTGTGTCCAAATCAGAGCCCTATCTACTGCGTCCTGTCTCTTGTGTACTGTGTCCAAATCAGAACCCTATCTACTGCGTCCTGTCTCCTGTGTACTGTGTACTGGCAGATCTGTGCTGTTTAATGTGCACCATTTAGCCGCAACGTGCAGTATGCAACAAAATATCCTCAATTCTATGTTCCAACCGTACTGTGGAAGTGTAAGACGTCCGTCGCTTGCGTGGCCGTGTCACGTGTTCTTTTTGTTGTTATTGGAGATAAAGGTCATCTGCATAGTGTGCTCCCGAATGTACTCAGCCAAACCCTCGAAGTAAATGTATCATACAGTTTTTAAAAGGCTGGGTAGTGGGCATTATTAAAGATAGAGTACTGTTTTTAAAAAGGCTGGGTAGTGGGCATTATTAAAGATAGAGTACTGTTTTTAAAAGGCTGGGTAGTGGGCATTATTAAAGATAGAGTATTGTTTTTAAAAGGCTAGGTAGTGGGCATTATTAAAGATAGAGTACAGTTTTTAAAAGGCTGGGTAGTGGGCATTATTAAAGATAGAGTACTGTTTTTAAAAGGCTAGGTAGTGGGCATTATTAAAGATAGAGTACTGTTTTTAAAAGGCTAGGTAGTGGGCATTATTAAAGATAGAGTACTGTTTTTAAAAGGCTAGGTAGTGGGCATTATTAAAGATAGAGTACTGTTTTTAAAAGGCTAGGTAGTGGGCATTATTAAAGATAGAGTACTGTTTTTAAAAGGCTGGGTAGTGGGCATTATTAAAGATAGAGTACTGTTTTTAAAAGGCTGGGTAGTGGGCATTATTAAAGATAGAGTACTGTTTTTAAAAGGCTGGGTAGTGGGCATTATTAAAGATAGAGTACTGTTTTTATCAACCAGATTGTTGTTGCATAGCAAGATGGGATCAGATGGAATCCTGAAGTGTAGTATATTTAAAATTTTGCCTACTTAACGACTTTCTCATCCTGTCTACTGAACAAGCCTACCTAATAGTATGGAAGGGTGTTGATTCGGACACAGCCTGAATCTCTCCAGAGTGAATCTAATTCACTCAACGTTAGACAGAATCACTCCCGACTGAGTTAGAATCTCTCCCGACTGAATCTAATTCACTCAACGCTAAACAGAATCACTCCCGATTGAGTTAGAATCTCTCCAGAGTGAATCTAATTCACACAACGCTAAACAGAATCACTCCTTATTGAGTCAGAATCTCTCCAGAGGGGAGTGTGAGTATAAATGTGCTGTTCATCATCAAATGCTCTGTCTCTCTCTTGCCACCAAAAGCACTTTTTCTTGACCCCAAAATCGACCCTTTTAACAGCGATTCTGTCCATCTTCTATCTTCCATCTTCTCTTCTCTGAATTCCAGAGCTTTACACAAGGGGGGGGGGGGGCTGTGGTGACATCACGACCCGCCCCCTGCTGTCTAAGTGGGTGTGGAAGGGGCAAGTCTCTGAGGGAGGAGTTTGGGGGTGGGAGGGGCTATGACAGAAGGGGCGGAGCCTCTACTTGCAGGTGTGAATGTCGTTCATGCTCTCGCAGCGACGGCAGCGGACGTAGCAGCACCAGACGAACTTGCAGTCGCAGCGTTCTACGTGCCGCACCACGTGGGTGTTGTATCCACGCCCGCAGCACAGAAGGTTGCAGCTGTCGGGCCCCGTGGACGCGCGGCTACAGCGCCGGCCCCGTGTCCCCGCTACACCCAGACGCCGGTTCTCCAGGCAGTAGTTGGGCGACTTGCGGAGGAAGACGAGCTCGTCCTGGGCCACGGGGACCCGCCGCTGCTCCCGCTCTTTCCGCCGGACCTTGCGTTTGGACCGGGCCTGCACCTGGACCCCGCCCTCGTACCTCTTCTTCAGGAAGCTTCCCACGCGCCCAAACGGCGCCATCGTCCGCCAGCACGTCTTCACCGCGCAAGAGCCCGAAACGCCATGGCAACGACAGTCAGTGGACATCGTCTTGGCAACAGCCTGTAAAAGATTGAAAGACCTGTTCCAACACCTGGTTGTCTAAGGACAGAAGGATAGCTCTGCTTTTGCCACTAGCCTGCAGTGCGAACGTCTGAAGATGGTTTGAAGAGGACAGGGTTAAGATGCTGAGCTAGAACTTCAGTCACATCACTGAAATTTCACTGCGTGTCTCTGGGTCCAAACTACAGCCTATAGAAACACATGCAGGATCCCAGGATCACAGTGTGGAACTACAGGATATGAGATGACTGGAACTCTGGAAAAATCAGTTTGACAAAAAGAGAGCTGTGAAGTGGAATCTGTAGGATACTTGGAAAACTGGAAGCAGACTTTCCTCAATTGAGTATTCCTAGGAATGCAAAAAGGCTGGGGGTGTGAGGTGAGGCTGGGGGGTGGGGGGGGGGGGGGTGGGCGGTTGGAGGGGGTGAGGGTGCGGCTGAGGGGTGGGGTGAGGTTGGGGGGGTGGGAGGATGCAATGTGGGCTTCCCCGCCCGACAGCTTACTGAACCAATCCTTGGGCTTATTTCAAGTTGGTAACATAAAATTAATCTTGATCAATAAATAGTAGCCTAAAGCACTTCACATTTTGATGAAGTAACAACTTGACAAATAACTTGTATGAAAGATGCTACATTCATAAAAAGGAATGATGATCTCTCTCTCTTTCTCTTTCCCCCTGCCCCTCTCTGTAAGGGCAGCTCTCTCTCTTTCTCTTTCTGTAAGGACATCTCTCTCTCTCTCTCTCTCCTCTCTCGCTCTCTCTCTCTCTCTTTCTCTCTCTCTGTCTCCTCTCTCTCTCTCCCCCTCTCTCTCCTCTCTCTCTCCCTCTCTCCTCTCTCTCTCCCTCTCTCTCTCTCCCTCTCCTCTCTCTTCTCTCTCCTCTCTCTCTCTCCCTCTCTCTCTCTCTCCTCTCTCTCTCTCACCTGCCGGCCGGCCTCACTGTTGTGCTGGTTGATGGCGCGCAGGGCGTGGCCGCCGTTGGAGGAGATGTTCCAGACGGAGTTGTGTATGAACCTGCGGCTGAGGGCGGTGCCGTACTGGATGTGGTCGGAGCAGCCCCCCCAATGCCAGCCGTCCCTGGGGGACCCCTTCCCCTGCAGGCTTCCATCGCAGGAGCACTCCGTCACGTTCCCTGCGCTGCACGAGCGCGTCACTGTGTGCACCAGCCCCGCTGCCATCACTGCCAAGATAAAGGCCGTCTCCTTCGTCCCTGTGAGTCATTTTCATTAAAACATTATAAAACAGTACACAGGGTCAGGGGTCAAGGGTCCCGAGTTAGCTGGATAACTACACAGTAAAACCCAGTAAAAAGAGCTGTTCCGGGTTTAACTCGTGAGTTATCCAGCTAAGTCAGTAATCCTGCTTAATGGAATAGCGTCACTGTGGGACGGTTTTAGACTTATTACTGAAACGCTAATATTAATGAATATACATGAAGGCATGTGACCATGACCAATACAAATGCTCATGTTTGTTCAATCCTTGGGCACGCCTCTTTATGAAAAGTCACATAAAACCCCCTTTAAAAACTACGTTTAAATTTAAATGGATGAATTCAAATAAAATACAACATGGACAAAACGGGTTTTTGGCAGACTATCAACATCAAAATTCTCTGTTGTGCTTTTAAAATGAGTATTATTGAATTATGAAAGCGTTTTGGCGTTCTGTCGAACATTGCAAGGCATTGCGGGATCTGGAAATGACTGCAATCCCTCTGTATTAACACCGGCCTTGCGATGTAGTTTCCTGATCAAAGACATTTCACCATAGATACGGTGTGTCGATATGGTAAATCAGCTATGCAGTTTCACTGCTGCTGGGACAACAACTGTTTAAAAATCTAACAACCCTTTTCGGAGCCAATGTGAAACAAATTTAGGTCAGAAAAACAACTATAGGACTTTTATCAACAAATTAAGAATTTATGATAAATTTACATGTTGCCCAAATGAGGGAAGTTGTGTTTAGTTACATGGAACTCCTCGTGCGCAAGGGGAAGGTTGAAAAGTGATTCTTTTTCATATAGGTAGAGTTTAAACCAGTCAGATGTATTATTACACAAACAAACACGTGTGTTTAAACAATCAATACACACATAAAAACCCACAGCCTTCAGGGTGAATGTGTATGATTTAACAATCCAATCTAATTCAAACAGGATCGCAATCTAACCAATCGCGTCCGAACCTCCGATGGATCCCGCAGTCACTCACCGCTGGTTAACTCGTATCCGAAGATAGACCGCCGTTTGGTGGTGGAACAGTTCCAGCGCTCGTGCTTAAACTGCGTCTGGCACTCGGATATACCGAGACGCGCGCCGTCCTTGATGCTCGGTAAGAGATAAACTTTCCGTTTGCACAGATTCTTTTGTCTGTTGGTGAGCGGTAGATTCGCGCATCCCTGATTCTCCGGTACTCCTGCGGATGTAATGCCCAGCCACCTAAAATACAGACCAGTGAGTAATATTATTATTAATAATAATAATAATAATAATATTAATAATAAACTGTCTTTATATAGCACCGTTCATACATAAATGCAGCTCAAAGTGCTTTACATAAAAGTACAGATTTACAAATTAGAACAGATTAGAGTAAATATTTAGCCTATCTTTTAAATTTGCAAAGTGAAGTTACAAATAAATAACGTGAGGTGAAATCACAAAGCATTAATCCGGGAATTTGGTCATTACTTACATCCAACTTCTTCGACCTTGGAGGGGGTATACCGAAAATAAGACGAGAAGCAGCACGCGCATTTGATAAATCCCATAAGCACGCGCATCCATGACCTTCACGTTTATAAGTACACCATGCCGATGCAGCACAAATTCCATTGATTTCCTTAAAATGTCTTGAGGTTACATCCTTAGACTATGTGATTTTATAATTCTGCTCATAGTTTCATTCAGTAATCCGTTTTATTGGCATCTATTAAACGAGGCTGTGTAGCCGCAATACGCTTAGCCCTCATTCCTTTTACGGAAATGTTCAGCTTTATCCTGGTCTAGAGGAATTCACGTTCAACGTCCCGTCCCCCCCGTACTGACACCCAGACTACGATTGGTTTGAGATTGAGTGAATGTTAATATTCAGAAGTCTTGGCTATTTGTAAATGTAATTTGATGACGTTGGAAATCTTTTTTTTTACACAGACACGGGGTGGTCCAGCGTTTGGCAGAGAAGAGTCTAGAAGGGAAACTTGAGCAATTCCGCAACATCTAAATGTAAGGGAGGCTAATTAACACAAAGACACATAGAGCATCAGTAAACGAGTCATTCGGAACCCTAAGATAAACTTTTAGCAAAGATAGCACAGTGAGTGATAATTATTATATTAATTGCATAATAATAATAATAATAATAATAATAATAATAATAATGTTTCCGATTGTACCAATATATATTCAAGTGATAACGTAAACAGAAATAGATTAACAAATGAAATTCATGCGTATTAACGTGAAATTTATGTATGAAATTAGATTTTAAAAAGGTAGCCAACTAGCTAAAATAAAATGTGTAGCCTAGTAATAAGAAAAGGTATTACTTAATCAAACAAAACATCATAATTAATTATAAAAAGTTTTGTCTTCAATTATGTTACATTCCACTGTTATATTTGGCGATTATTTTTCTAATTTTCGCTGTTATTATTGTTTTAAAATTGAACTAACTACCAATCAATGTACCTTTTGACATTGCTATCACTTGTTATTATAAATGACCATTTTGTCGCTGTGCGTAAACTTTTGATGGGCAGATTTTTAACAACCCAACAACCTCAACTGCACGGTTGCAGTTTTATTTATTTAATCTAAATGTGTAGCTCAAAATGTGCTATTGCAAAATTGATTATTGAGACGGAACTCATTCGCGCTCTCTTTTGGGAAACGCCCTTAATGTGGTTTAATTCTGCTATATATAATTTTAATCTTTCATTATTTTTTTATTTTTGTGCAACCTGTAGGTTTTTATCGGGATGTAGTATGTGACAAAACGTAAATTATATTATTAAACACTGTTACTGTATTTATATTTAACAGAATGGAGTGGCCGATGTTGCTGTGCAACAAATACGCCTTATAAACAAGCCCAAAGACGAATAAAACGAAAACGACTTGATCTATTCAGTATAATAAATAATGAAACTTGTAAAACAAAAACAGCTTGCTGCTATGTGCCCCGTTTAGAAAATAAATGATCTTCTTATGAAATCTTAAATCATATGAGATACCGGGTAATAACCGCGCGTTATAACCGGGTAAGAACCGCGCGTTTTCTGCAATAACAATGACACACAAAACAATTCCCACGATAAGAAAGAATGGTGTATAAATCAGAAAATAAACTATAAAGCTGGATATGGCTAAGCAGCAAAACGTGACCGCTTGGGTTTATGTCAGAACCCAGAAATCAGAACAGATATGTCTAAATTAAAACACGATATAGTCTTTACAGTTCGTGGACCAAAACTCAGCTTAATTCTTAACGTATCGCTATAGGCTACACATTTTTTTATTTCTAATATATTGGATATTCTGGTCACTTTGACAACAAATTGGTTGGTGAATCCAGTCATGATCATCAAATGAACAAGACAAGCATTTGGCAGAAACAATAAGCACGGGTAGACCTTTGGCATTTGATTTTAAAATACGGACCCAAGTAAAACCAGGGGTTCTCAATCTTATCCGAAAAGGGCCGGTGTGGGTGCAGGCTTTAGTTCCAACTAAGTAACACACCTTATTCTACTAATCAAGGTCCTTAGCAAAGACTCTAGTGGTTGATTAGTAGGATCAGGTGTGTAACTGCTTAGTTGGAACTAAAGCCTGCACCCACACCGGCCCTTTCTGGATAAGATTGAGGACCCCTGTAAAAATATTTAAATTAACTTCCTCCATTAGTTAGTGTGTTTCTGCAATGACAGATGGAAATTAGTCTCTTCTGAGTATCCTGTTTTGCGTACATTTCCCGATCTCTACACTGGGTACGCAATACGCATGCGTGCGTATGTAAACGATGCATGTCGAGGCACTTCCGAGGATACGCTGGAGCTGGACTCAGAGAGCGGGCTGTGTGCTTATGCATTATGGATATTAAACCTCAGTATCTCTCAAATGATAAATGATTTTTGTGTGGCTGAGGACACCCAACTCCGTAATATCATTAAATTAGCGCATAAAGACATGCTTTTTGCAGGAGAGCTAGCTACATCTATGTAACTGGAATTAATCCGATTGCAGGAAACCAATCTGATCAAGCCTTTACGAACTCTGTGTTTTGGGCTTCATCGATCAAGGCTAAACGCATTGAACCAGCAAGGAAGTCACAAAGCTGAAAATAACGTTGAGTGAATCTGGTTGGATTTATTGGTGACTACATACCTGGCTACTGCTTACGGAAAAGAATAAACGTATTTGTTTATTTTGGGGGTGAGATTCACGCATAAGACCATTCAGGTTTCTAACCTCACCTGCACATTTATTATTATGATTGTTCTTATTATTGTCTACTGCCATTTTGAATTATGGATCTTAACACTGTTGTTTGCATATCTTGTTTTTAATGTGTGCAAATAATAAAAACTAAAGTAAAATCACATCTTACTCTCATGGTCAGGACAGCAGTGTACTCAAACTGCCTCACTCTCTGAGGAGAGAAACCAAGGTCAGGACAGCAGTGTACTCAAACTGCCTCACTCACTGTGTAGAGAAACCAAGGTCAGGACAGCAGTGTACTCAAACTGCCTCACTTACTGAGTAGAGAAACCAAGGTCAGGACAGCAGTGTACTCAAACTGCCTCACTCTCTGAGTAGAGAAACCAAGGTCAGGACAGCAGTGTACTCAAACTGCCTCACTCACTGAGTAGAGAAACCAAGGTCAGGACAGCAGTGTACTCAAACTGCCTCACTTACTGAGTAGAGAAACCAAGGTCAGGACAGCAGTGTACTCAAACTGCCTCACGCTCTGAGTAGAGAAACCAAGGTCAGGACAGCAGTGTACTCAAACTGCCTCACTTACTGAGTAGAGAAACCAAGGTCAGGACAGCAGTGTACTCAAACTGCCTCACTCTCTGAGTAGAGAAACCAAGGTCAGGACAGCAGTGTACTCAAACTGCCTCACTCTCTGAGTAGAGAAACCAAGGTCAGGACAGCAGTGTACTCAAACTGCCTCACTCACTGAGTAGAGAAACCAAGGTCAGGACAGCAGTGTACTCAAACTGCCTCACTTACTGAGTAGAGAAACCAAGGTCAGGACAGCAGTGTACTCAAACTGCCTCACTTACTGAGGAGAGAAACCAAGGTCAGGACAGCAGTGTACTCAAACTGCCTCACTTACTGAGTAGAGAAACCAAGGTCAGGACAGCAGTGTACTCAAACTGCCTCACTCTCTGAGTAGAGAAACCAAGGTCAGGACAGCAGTGTACTCAAACTGCCTCACTTACTGAGTAGAGAAACCAAGGTCAGGACAGCAGTGTACTCAAACTGCCTCACTCACTGAGTAGAGAAACCAAGGTCAGGACAGCAGTGTACTCAAACTGCCTCACTCACTGAGTAGAGAAACCAAGGTCAGGACAGCAGTGTACTCAAACTGCCTCACTCACTGAGTAGAGAAACCAAGGTCAGGACAGCAGTGTACTCAAACTGCCTCACTTACTGAGTAGAGAAACCAAGGTCAGGACAGCAGTGTACTCAAACTGCCTCACTCTCTGAGTAGAGAAACCAAGGTCAGGACAGCAGTGTACTCAAACTGCCTCACTTACTGAGTAGAGAAACCAAGGTCAGGACAGCAGTGTACTCAAACTGCCTCACTCTCTGAGTAGAGAAACCAAGGTCAGGACAGCAGTGTACTCAAACTGCCTCACTCACTGAGGAGAGAAACCAAGGCTGCTCTTCCGCTTTGATTATTTTACTCCAGCGCATTTGCATGGAATAACGTATAAGTGATTACTAATAAACAAATGGACATTTATCATAGCCATCTATAGTCTTTAAGAGCCATTGCATGAATATGCTCCATGATTGTTAATGTGTTCTTAGCTCTGTACTTTATAAATAATGAAACGGAGACAGTGACCATAGGAAAATATACATTTTAATGTAAGCATGTAGTGGTACATGGACATACAGTGAGCACCATAATTAATTGGACAGTGACAATTTGTTATTTTGTTTCTGTACTCTAGCACTTTGAGTTTGAAGTTTGAATGAGGTTGAAGTGCAGACTGTCAGCTTTCATTTTATGGTATTTTCATCCATATCGGACGAACCGTTTAGAAATTATAGAACCTTTTGTACATAGTCCCCCTCATTTTCGGGCATCAAAAAATATTGGACAGTTTAACATAATGTAGAATAAAGTAATCATTTTAAATATTTGGTCGCGTATCCTTTGCATGCCATGACATCCTGATGTCTGTGACCCAAAAATATCAAAAGACTCTTAATACCTAGATTTAGCTGTAAATTATGCTGGAACAGTATGGAATACATAGTTGGCATTTCGCTGTAAGTCATCAAGGGTCTGAGGTATCAAACGAGCCTCAAACCATCACTCTGCTGCCAGATATGCAGTAGATATAGATGGATCACTTTAAGAGTTGTTTCTCCTGACTAATCTTCCTATTGAAGTCAGGAGAAGAAACCCTTCAAGTTATCCATCAATATCTACTGCATATCTGGCAGCAGAGTGATGGTTTAAGGCTTGTTTGATATGTCAGACCCTTGATGACTTAGAGCCATTTAGCCAACCATGTGTTCCATCCTGTTCCAGTGTAATTTACAGCTAAATCTAGTCCCACCCCCCAATTCCCATAGAGATCCATTCAAATGCAGAGACGTTATAGTATCGCTTGTAAGAGTACCAGAAAATAAGATATCAAGAGTTTTTTTATGTTGTTGGGTCACAAACATCAGGAAGTCATGGCATGCAAAGGATATGCGACCAAATATTAAAAATAATAAAATAAAATAATTTTATTCTACATTATGTTAAACGGTTCATCCGATATGGATGAAAATACCCTCAAATTAAAGCTGACAGTCTGCACTTAAACCTCATTGTCATTGTACAGAACCAAAATAACAAAACATGTGTCACTGTCCAATGAATTATGGTGCTCACTGTATTATGCTTGTTTTACATTCAAAAGAAAAGCTAATAACTTGTCTGTTTTATAGTGTGTAATGCACACATGATCATGTTGAAATGACAGGCTACTTCAAAATGGCGGCGTGTGGAATTTCAGTTATGTTTCATTTTCAGTAATACATATTCATGTTTTTATTTTTTACTCTCTCAAACAGTATTGGATGTTCATTCCAATGTAAAAATAAAATCATATTTATATGACTAATTCCTGGACTGATCCCAATGATCCCAACTCTAAAATTCACACTGGAAACCAATCAAACATATAAACACGTAGGTACACAATACTTCACCAGCCTGTCAACACATGTTGTACTCTGAGCATTAACAAAGGCACATGAATCAGTATAAAAATATAAAGGAATATAGCGAGGCACGGTAAGACATTTGCATAATAAGATAAAATTTTAGCAAAAAGACCTTTGGTTTGGAATACATTAAACTGTACACAAAACATTGAGGTATATGTGGGGTTTAAAAGAGTAGAGTTCCTCAGACTTGTGCAGCGCGTCTGTGGAGCGACTCTTTCACACGGGAGGAATGGCTCTGAGAAGCACTGTCGAAGGTGTCCGTGGCGCGCGTGCTACGTTAGCACAACACTCTCAAAACATTTAGTGTGACGCTGTAACAGCTGTAATGTAACGTACGTCAAGAGAGCGAGCGTTAGCTTTCCCCCGAGCTCCCCCCATTGTCAAAATAAGAGTCCCAGGGAACAGCTGTAGAGGCTATATGTGCTCGTGTGTTTTGCTAAATTATTGCACGCGTCACCGTTCCCAGAGACCTCTCCTATGGCTGGGTTATGGAACACTGTCCCATCTCCGTGGCAGCACTGCGTTATTCACTGCGGCTGGAAGGTAACGCACACTGAAGGCAGGAATGGACTCTCACTCTTACTGAAGCTGTAAAGTTCCTCTCCTGTGCTTTCCACTGGATAATGGAAGTGATTCAACTGTGATAATACACACACACACTCACACACACACACACACACTCACACACACACACTCACACACTCACTCATCACACGTACACACACACTCATACAAACACTCACACACTCACTCATCACACATACACACACACACACTCTCTATCACACACACATACACACACACACATACTCACACACTCACTCATCACACATACACACACACACACACACACACACTCTCTCTATCACACACACATACACACACACACACACACACACACACACACACACACATTTGTGCGTAGGATCTCAGTGAGATCGCATAGTGGTGTTTCTTCTGTCCCAGCAGATTCGACTCAGGAGGACTTCAGAGTACACCTGGTTAATTGGGCCTTTGACGTGGTACGGCGAGCTGGACCCCAACCACAGGTCCTGCAGAAGCACATTCTGGCTGGGTCCGGTTCTGCCTCCCTCAGAATGCACCAAGAGCTTCATCTTTCTGTGCAGCGGCGTGTCGGAGAACGTCAGCTTCCCAACCTGCCAAAACAATCACAGTATACCCACAATGCACCAGGACTGCTCCATAACCCAGTGCAAATACAATAAACCTATGTGCGCTCAGAAACTGGCATGGCTTTTCATTTTAACATGTGAAACAAACTAGCTTCGGCTAAATGCTTTTTGTGTGATTCAGTTCTAATGAAAAGAAACGGAAATGTGAGATAATTAAGTTCAATTTAACTGTAATATAGAACTATAAAATAATCTTTGTACCCAGAAAATTTTTTCTTATATTATACAGCCTATGGATACAATGTTTTTAGACGACTACTTTCACTAGAGTATCTAGTTTACTCAAATCATAGAGAAAAACGAAAGTTCTAAAAATGTTGACATTTTCACCATAATCCCACGGCACAGTCACTTATTACTCAGACACAAATGACATCATAATAATCTTAGAGTCTGTAATGTAAGACATCGTTCCATGTTGGATTGATTGTAAAACTTCTTGATTTTGGTGACATTTGTATTAATTGTTTCTGGTTATGAGTAATCCGTAAACATTTTTCTGGTCTGCCAATGGAATACGCTCCATCATTAGACTCATGTAACCTAAATTAAATCACGCTGTGGGCAAAGCGTTTTCCACTTAACGACAAAGCGCCAGACGCATCTGCTTCCAACACACGCTTTAGTGGCAATTAAACAACGGCCTCGTCAGCAGTTACTCATTAACTGATCCCCAGGAAGAGGGAATCTCTCCTGAAATAATTCCTGTGATTTGTGACTGACAGTCATGTAAGAATCCATGAAAATGTTCTGATGAAGAAGGTTTTCTGAAGGTTGCCACTGGGTTTGGATGAAAACGCCATGTGTGGGGTTTTATACACCAACCCTTGTATCATTCAGGAAGAGCCAATAATAACTACAGAATGCTCTGCTCGGTGGCGCTGGCTGTGTTGTGCTTTATTTGCATATTACTATAGAATCACAGTCAGATAGCATTATAGCTGAATAAGCCAAGGTATTAATGCCATGCTGTTTTAACAGGAGAAACAAATTTCTTTTGGTAACAAAAATGGCTGATTGAGATAAGAGCATGCAAGGAAATTACGGGTGTGTCCCAAGACTTGAAAAATGCATCCTCCTTTCCTCCACTACCACCTCCTCTCCTCCGTGCCCCAGAAATCAATCTTTGTGTCATAATCTAATGTTACTGATTACATATAAATTACAATTAATTGTTACATATTAATTGATATTTTGATGCGAACCGCAATATCAAATACGTTGTATATTGTACATGCAAACACTTGTACTTGAAACGTACAGGAAGTTTTGCATATTTCTGGGTAGGAAATGAGTGGAGGAGACAAGTGGAGGAAAGGAGGTGAGGATTGAAGAATATTGGAATGCACCCTACAAGATAAGAAAAGGCCAGAGTTAATCTGGGGAATTAATGACCAGGCCAGAGTTCATCTGGGGAATGAATGACCAGCCCAGCGCTGAGCGTGATTTTTACCTCGTGGAAATGGCAGGCACACTTCCCCTGCAGAAATTCTTTGTAGCGACCCATAGTGATGCGAAAGGTGTCGATGACCTCATACCCATAATGCTTTGCAGCTGTGAGGATGTTCTCATTCACGGTGTAAAGATCCTGCACTCCCCGCTGTTGGTGTTGAAAGAGGGGAAAAAGGAGTCAAGCTTTATGGTTTTGTACGTGCCTTTAGAAGAAATAAGGGCATTAAAAAGCATTGCACATTTAATCAGAACCAAAAAGCAATTTCAGCCCTGACAATCAAAGCAGGTTTTGCAGCTGAAACCTCACTTCCTGTTTCATCTGAAATTAATTTACAAGATGCCAGAGCCTGTTTTAATATGACATATAAAACCAGGAAACAGAAAATACACCCTGTTACTGAAGAAATACTACAAGGTGCTCATGTTAATGCATTTTCAAGCACATCATCTTACGAGCCGGTCACAAGTAAGATGTAAGATCAGCATACAGGCAGAAAGACAGACAGACAGACAGACAGACTCACGAGGGATAGCGAGCGGATCCCATCCACCGGAAGATGGAAGCCCATTCCCAGAGATTTTATCACCACCAGAATGTTGAGCAGGTTTTCCCTGCAGAGAACAACAATAATGTGGTGAGTTTGCATGCACACACACACACACACACACACACACACACACACACACACACACACACACAGGAGTGTTTGAGCAGGCAGGCAGGTGTGTTACTGATATTCTTGGAGACAAGGTGAGGTTACCTCTTGAGCACCTGATGCAGGATGGCCAGGTGATTGGTGTTCAGCCATTGGACGCCCCCGGCAACCAGCACTGTTTGAGCAGAGTCCTCCAGGGGGCGGGACCTAAAGCAAATGCAGAGCATTGAAAGTGAACTCGACGTCTCGGTGAGAAACAGCACGAGACACACCTGAGACTGCAGTAAGGGTGAGACATGGGGTACCTCTCTATGAGCAGCTCCAGAGCCCTCTTAAAGGAGGGCCGGTGGGCCTTCTCCAGCCAGAACTGGGGGTAGTAGGAGTAGCTGAGGAGGGTCTTGCCCTCGTTGACGTTGTGGTAAATGATGGTGTCGTGGGCCTTGCCCCAATCTTCCAGGGTGGCGTTGACGCGCTCCATGAGGTAGTACATCATCCCCCGGTTGGTGGAGTCACCGATGAAGAGAACCTGTGGGGGGAGAGGATTTAGAGTCACCCCTGGGACTGGAGAGAGACGGACCAGGAATAAGCTCCCCCGTGGTGTCCATGTTGGCTCTCACCTTCCTGTCCATCATGCAGCTCTGGAGCTGTGGCCGGCTCAGTACAGGGTGGTAGCAGTCGTACGGTTGCCAGGATACCTCCCGCCAGTCACACGTCCGGTTGTCAGAGCAACTCAGACAAGGAACCACCCACCGACCTGCAGAAGCCGGAGTTACTGTGAGACGGACAGATCCGGACAGACCACTGTAGCTCTGCACACAGACACAGCCCCTCGCTGTCTGAGATCCAGTATAATCCTCTATTAAAAACCCTTACATATACAGTCAATTAACTTCTGAGGTTAATGATTTCTGAGTTAAGACAGTTTATTAATGGTTTATAAATGTTCCTTCATTCCCCGATGTGAGGCTCCCAAGTCTATGCGTGTGTGTGTGCGTGTGTGCGTGTGCGTGTGTGTGTGTGTGCGTGTGTGCATATGTGTGTGTAGCTAACCTGTGTGCGTGTGTGGTGTATATATATATATATATATGTGTCTGTCCATGTGTGCATATGTGTGTGTAGCTAACCTGGTGCATCTCCTGAAGAGCAGGGCCGATCATAAGCCTGGGGCTCGCCTGGAGACGGTGTCCCAGAGAGAGGCTCCAAGCCACAGGGGCGGCCGGGCTGGACCACCAGCCCACAGTCCTGCAGTAACATGGAGGAGAAGGAAGGAGAGGTCAGTTTCATTCATACTAAGGCTGGTCAGACAGGATGTGATGTCACAGGTGCTCTGTTCAGTATTGTAACAGAAAGAGCAAAAAGTGATTCAGAATATAATTGCTGTTATAAAATATAAAATATAAAATGCAGGGAGGGGGGTTGATGAGTGTTTTTTGCAGAGAGGGACAGCATTTGTGCGCATAGTGGATGTGCGTGCGCGTGTGGATGTGCATAAGCGTGTGTCTGTGTGTGTGTGTGTGTGTGTGTGTGTGGATGTGCATAAGTGTGTGTGTGGGTGTGTGTGGATGTACATAAGTATGTGTGTGTGGATGTGAATGTGTGTGTGAATGTGCGTGTGGATGTGCATATGCGTGTGGATGTGCTCGTGTGCGTGTGGATGTGCTTGTGTGTGTGTGGATGTGCATATGCATGTGTGCGTGCGAATGTGCGTGTGGATGTGCTCGTGTGCGTGTGGATGTGCTCGTGTGCGTGTGGATGTGCTCGTGTGCGTGTGGATGTGCTGGTGTGCGTGTGGATGTGCTCGTGTGCGTGTGGATGTGCTCGTGTGCGTGTGGATGTGCTGGTGTGCGTGTGGATGTGCTCGTGTGCATGTGGATGTGCTGGTGTGCGTGTGGATGTGCTCGTGTGCGTGTGGATGTGCTCGTGTGCGTGTGGATGTGCTCGTGTGCGTGTGGATGTGCTCGTGTGCGTGTGGATGTGCTCGTGTGCGTGTGGATGTGCTCGTGTGCGTGTGGATGTGCGCGTGTGCGTGTGGATGTGCTCGTGTGCGTGTGGATGTGCTCGTGTGCGTGTGGATGTGCTCGTGTGCGTGTGGATGTGCTGGTGTGCGTGTGGATGTGCTCGTGTGCGTGTGGATGTGCTCGTGTGCGTGTGGATGTGCTCGTGTGCGTGTGGATGTGCTGGTGTGCGTGTGGATGTGCTCGTGTGCGTGTGGATGTGCTCGTGTGCGTGTGGATGTGCTCGTGTGCGTGTGGATGTGCGCGTGTGCGTGTGGATGTGCTCGTGTGCGTGTGGATGTGCTCGTGTGGATGTGCTCGTGTGCGTGTGGATGTGCTGGTGTGCGTGTGGATGTGCTCGTGTGCGTGTGGATGTGCTCGTGTGCGTGTGGATGTGCTCGTGTGCGTGTGGATGTGCTCGTGTGCGTGTGGATGTGCTCGTGTGCGTGTGGATGTGCTCGTGTGCGTGTGGATGTGCTCGTGTGCGTGTGGATGTGCTCGTTCGCGTGTGGATGTGCTCGTGTGCGTGTGGATGTGCTCGTGTGCGTGTGGATGTGTGCGTGTGGATGTGCTCGTGTGCGTGTGGATGTGCTCGTGTGCGTGTGGATGTGCTCGTGTGCGTGTGGATGTGCTCGTGTGCGTGTGGATGTGCTCGTGTGTGTGGATGTGCTCGTGTGCGTGTGGATGTGCTCGTGTGTGTGTGGATGTGCTCGTGTGCCTGTGGATGTGCTCGTGTGTGTGTGGATGTGCTCGTGTGCCTGTGGATGTGCTCGTGTTAGGGAATCAAAGCTGCAGGCTGGTGTTCAGGGGGTAAGGGGGGGTCAAACTCAGCAGGAGGGCTCACAGCCCCCTGGAGCCGCCAGGTCTGGCCGCGGCGTTTCCCAAACTCTCACCCGTGCTCGAAAGCCCCCACCCTCGCTGCCCCGGATGGACACACCCTCACTGCCCCGGATGCCCCGCCCGGGGGCTTCACAGGGTTCTGGTACATTCTGCACCAAAGTGCCAGAAGATAACTTAACAGGGATTTTCTTGTTCGTACCTGAGCTCGGTGCTCGCTGTTCAAACACAAACATTGCAGCACTTTTGATTTCAGACCACAGACATGAATCCGTGAAGCCGGCCGGCCGGCCGGTCAGCGGAAACCAGCCCCCCGCACACCCCCCCCCCAGGGTAAACTGCCCCTTTGATAAGTCTAACTGAAACGGAACCAGAATTGGGTGCTTTTAAATAATAATAACAAAACCTCCCTGAACGCAGACTGCGTGACACGAGCCAGTTTATTTTACCAGTCATAAATGTCTCTCTCCCTCTATCCCTTTTTCTCTTTATCAATCACTGTCCTCTTCTCACTCCCTCCCTCCCTCCCTCCCCCCTCTCTCCATCTCTCTCTCTCTCCCCCTCTCTCTCTCTCTCTCTCTCTCCCCCCCTTTATCTCTCTCTCTCTCTCTCTATTCCTCTCTGTCTCATCAAACGGTACTGAAGTAAGCTGAGTTCAAATCTCGGTTGAAACTCCAACAGAAAGATTTGAATACTCATCTGTGTTCCTGGTAAAGGTTAACACACAAGCACAATAACGAATACAATCACAAGACAACATGTAGTACACTCCAGGGTGAGCCTTCACTGCAAACACCAATGGTACCAGTCTCTTTAACTGATGATTCGAATGAAAGTCAGGCCTAGCTCTGTTTTAATCCTGGCTTCAGTCACTCACACACTCTTCGTTGTGACAGCTTGAACTATTTGAGCATTTTATGTAATCCCATATAAATAGGATTATATTGAATGCTATGGTGTAATCCTGTATAAGTCTGTGTTTAAGCTTGTATAGGTTTCCTTACCCTTCCAATCTCTTATTAAAATCTAGCGTTAATGTCACACGATTCACAGTAGCATAGTCTCTCATTGCAGCCTTTCACATTTAGCCACGAATATGGAGCTCTGAACATTCATTTATTACATTCCCTTCCAGCTTCAAAGTTGAAATTCACACAAAAATGTACATTTCATGTTTTATATTTCAATCAACACAGAAATATGAAGGTCAGAGAAAGTCCCTTTTAAGCAGTTCCCAGGATCTGGTGTGCTGACTCACATGCAGCCAATCAGAGAGAAGCCCTCTGCACATTTATTAAATATATTTATTATTTTATTTTCACAGTGTTTTGAACATCATGTTTGAAAAGCACTAGAAATAAAATGTATTATTATTAATATTAGCAGTAGTAGTAGTAGTAGTAGTAGTGCAAATTTCAAATTGATACCACAAGACTTGATTTGAATATGATGTAAAATATTGTTCTCTTGCGTGTGTGAAATGGAAGCTGGTCATGAGGGGGGGTTTGGGGGTGTGGGGTGGGGGTGAAGGTCAGTGAGGTCAGCATATTTGACCCTCACAGATTTTACTAATCTGGAGATACTCCCGTTTGTACTCCCCAGCCAGGTTACAGTATCCAGGTAACATTGCCCAGGTTACAGTATCCAGGTAACATTGCCCGGGTTACAGTATCCAGGTAACATTGCCCGGGTTACAGTATCCAGGTAACATTGCCCGGGTTACAGTATCCAGGTAACATTGCCCAGGTTACAGTATCCAGGTAACATTGCCCGGGTTACAGTATCCAGGTAACATTGCCCGGGTTACAGTATCCAGGTAATATTGCCCGGGTTACAGTATCCAGGTAATATTGTCCAGGTTACAGTATCCAGGTTACGGTATCCAGGTACAGAACTTGGGTAAAGTTCTCATGTCTGTAACTGTTATCAAGATTCATTTTTAGAATGTGGACGGGCAGCCATGACGGACCCGGTAATCTCATCTTGAACATGGGCATCATTTTCCAAACCTTACTAGCAGGTGCATAGGATAGCCTGGATGTGTGAATCTAAGACAGACAGAGACCAGCGTGGCTCACTCAGGCCCTCACTCCAGAGAACTGGGCCACTGCCAGACCGCTAATGCTAACCAGAGGAGCAGCGGGATCGGCCCCAAAGGGGAAACCGGATCAGTGCCATTTCATTTAACTGGATCCATCCTGGCCTGGTTCTGAACCCGAGCCCACCCAGACCCCCGTTCTCCCAACCGGGAGCCCCCGTTTCCCAACCCAGAGCCCGCCCCTTCACCCTGCAAAATATAGGCAGTGTACCCTGTTGTCCATTAGTGTCTCCAAATCTATCCAAATGGCTAAATTGTGCACTGCTCTAAATCATAAAATAATGATATATTTAACAACAAATGAACTGTTCCTCAGTATAGGGGGGTAGATATACGTATCTATGGGTCCAAAACCCTATCCAATACATGTCATAAAATTAATAAAATGAGTTTTGTCCATTATAAAGCATATACATTTGCCCTTTCTGATGGTTTAAGATGAAAACATTGATATCACACTGTTACACACACCTAAATATGTAGCCTAGCATTCACTCATGTACCTCAATAAAACATCACTTTTTCTTGTACTGTACAGTATGAATGCTTTTGCCCTGCGAACGCTTTTTTTAATGTTCCCATTCATAATGGCTCCAAGGAAACTTTTACATTAATCTGCCACATATCAGTGCAGAGTAATTGGAATGAATATTTTCCATGCCTTAAGTGACAAGTATAGCCCAGGAAGATACAAAGCCTAAAGCTTATATTATGTAAGATAACATTAGAATAAAACAATATACCGGACAAATATATACACAAACAGAAAAATGCTGCCAAATGTTTTAGCTTCAATTAAAGTAGGTACATCAAACATAAATTGATTGAGCAATGAATGCTCACACTCCAGTGTGTGAAATGCACTCAAAATGTGAAAATTACCATCTCTAACATAGCCTACTGGACCAGACAGTGAACGAGTGAAAAAACGAACATACATATGTAGCTAGCGAGAAGAACCGCATTTTACAAGCAGTTTTTCATATCGAGGACGAAAAACTCCCGTCAGCGAATGCGTTATCTGTAGCTGTTTGCGTCATAGTACATTGACTAGATTAAAAATCGCAGAAAAATTCAAACACATTTGAAAAAGATATACTGCCCTCTATTGGATAAAACCGGAATGACGTGAAATGCTTCAGAGCGGCAGGTAGGGCATATAGGGGTACTGCGGGTAGACGTTTCACATTGTGTAACAACATGCTAAACTGGTGTGTATTTCTCAAACAGATTTTCCAAGACGATAAACGACCATTGAATATCGCTATGTGTAAAACCAATGGTAGGATTGTATATTTATTTAATATTTAGTAACATATATTGCTAGTTGAATGACGTGGTATAATGAGACAATCATTTCACATGTTTATTTTGCATTTGAGTGAGCAGGGGCTCTTCACGGCTTTTTTGGCACACGGTCAGGCTATTGTTGGGTTTATCTTGTTGCTATGACAGAAAAAATATTTTATATGATGACTAAATATATTTATGAACTCATAAATAGATGCTATTGTCCATTGTGTCACGCATGGGTAGGTATAGTTGCAGGTGAGACTGGGTGGGGGGTTGCTTGTTAAATGGACTTGCTACGGAAAAATAGTCACACTTAGAAACTCCGTATTCGGCAGAGTTGCCACAAATCGTGTACCGATAAAGTTAAAACACGGAGTCTGTGGTTTCCATTCATAGTTTGGCTGCAGGAGCAACGAATGTCTCAGTTCAGCAAAATGTTGGCGCCGGCGGAATGTTCACTAGGCTTCTGCGCAAAGGGTTAAATCGGTTTGGGCGCTGGCCCGTCCCTGAGCCCCCTTTTTCAAACATGAGCATAATTAACAGTGGCTGTTATAATACACTGCGGCTGGCCTCCTGACCACAAACGAGAGAGCTTTGGGAAGAGAGGCCTCAAAGCTCTGATTAAAGCCAAGGCTGGGATTTACATACAGGATCCTCATTAATGAGAACAGGCTACCAATCCCTGCTGTGGCGAACACGACCTGTTCCTTTAATGACTCAATGTGGGGAGCGTTTCGTATGCCCCAGACCTTTGTACAGGGACTCGTCCTCTCCACTGATTGTAAGGTTACACGCTACACTGGTCTCTGTAAGCCTGTGCCTTGTGTTTAAAAATCAGATGGATGACATCTTGTACTGTAATTAATACAAGATGTAGAATGAAATACTTTATATGTTTATTCTGGTTATTGTCTACATATTTGCATTGCAACCGAGTTACTTGTTGAGATATAGAACCGTTATGTTTTGAAATAGGATAGATCTATCTGCAGGGCTCCAACAGCGCTCCCGCTCGAGCCAGGATAGATCTATCTGCAGGGCTCCAACAGCGCTCCCGCTCGAGCCAGGATAGATCTATCTGCAGGGCTCCAACAGCGCTCCCGCTCGAGCCAGGATAGATCTATCTGCAGGGATCCAACAGCGCTCCTGCTCGAGCCAGGATAGATCTATCTGCAGGGATCCAACAGCGCTCCCGCTCGAGCCAGGATAGATCTATCTGCAGGGGTTCAACAGTGCTCCCGCTCGAGCCAGGATAGATCTATCTGCAGGGGTCCAACAGCGCTCCCGCTCGAGCCAGGATAGATCTATCTGCAGGGGTTCAACAGCGCTCCCGCTCGAGCCAGGATAGATCTATCTGCAGGGGTCCAACAGCGCTCCCGCTCGAGCCAGGATAGATCTATCTGCAGGGGTCCAACAGCGCTTACACTCGAGCCAGGATAGATCTATCTGCAGGGGTTCAACAGCGCTCCCGCTCGAGCCAGCTGTGAGACTTCAAGAACCCAGGGGCCCAATTTGAAGCATGAGGAAATGTGTGCTTAAGTTCTGCCCCGATAACGGGCCTCAGATCACATACACCTCATCATGCGGAGGCAGGGAGCTTCGCCACGAGCCCTCCATTACGCCTGGGTCACCCCACGTGCTCATGAAGCATTGTGTGTACAGGGTCATTAATGGTGATCATGGATGATGTTTCTGTGTCTTTAACACAGGTCTCTATGATAAAAACATCTAGTTCTAAATCTTAGTGAAAGCTACCCTCAGTGTCTGCTGCTCCAACCGCCTCATTTCACTAACGAGCTTAACGAGCTTACTTCCTGAACCAAAGCAGGACACACCTACGCTGCCTTAACGTGCACTGAACGCCCCTTTCAGCCGTAACCGTACACCAGAGGGATATTACCCCTATGAAGTGAATGTGGGAAATAGGCCAGGTTCTCACTGCAATGTTCTGCAATACAGCCCGGCGCCCTCATGGCTGGAAGAGTCTTGTAGCTCATCCAAAGGGGGCTGGGCTTGGCTGAACAAGGGGGAGGGGCCAAAAAGCAGGAAGTACTTCCTGTGGAATGTCCTTTGACCCCTGCACTGCACTGCACCCAACCTGCAGATCCTTGCTGCAGTACAGTGAGTGAGTATCTCTTTATCCTGTTTATCAGACAACAACAAACATTCATCTACATGCCGACCAATCAGAGGCACTCTACCGTGTAACCTCACAATCAATTCCTCCCTAAATAAAACAGGGACTTCTTGTCCTGGTCTGTATTACCCACAATCCTCTGCACTGCATCCTTTTCTGCATTCAGCTCAGCTTACTTATGAGTAAATCGCAGCCGCAGTGAAATGCAGCCGTTAGTTCACTTTGATATGCTAACCAAGTGGGCAGATGTTTTTGTTTAGAGTACAACAATGATTTCTAAAAAAAAGATGGTAGTTTTTTTTGTTTTTGCCTTTTGTTTCTGACATTTCACTTTTCTTTATTCTTTGAAGCATGGACACATTTGGGACATAATTATGTCCTTTGTCAGGAATCAGCCACATTCAGGGGGTGGAATTAAAGACTCAGGACTAAAAAGGGCAGCAGTCTGGCTCAATCTGTGTAATGGTTTCCGACTGCAGGAATGGCGTGCGATAACGCGCTTTGTGGAGATTTTACTCATGTTTTTTTCCTGTTGGCCAACATCTCAAAGAGTGATGTTCTGATGATCTGATTAAAATGTCACAGGCCAGGGTTGCTTTGCAAAGGGACACAGAAGTATGAACCATGCAAACTAAATCAGGTGAAGGAAGTATGCTGTCTTTTATTATTAGACAGTACTACGCATTACAGAAAATGAGTTAATCTAGTGATACTGACAACAGTCGCTACTAGCATTCAGCAAACTGTACAGCTACATTGTTTCCCGCCAAAAATATCTCCTTCTAGAAACAATTACAGCAGAAGATACATAACTTACACAAGTTTTAATTTAAAAAAAAAATGCAGCTCGCCTTGATTAAAAGCATAAGGCAGTTTAAATGTGTTTATCTGCAAACTCTACTCCCAATGTTTTACTGCCTGGCATTCAAACTCCCTGTTTATGTTCAAAATACACATTTGTGTTCAATATTACAAACATTACTGCAGTTAAACTATTCCAACAATTAAAGATTAAATGTTTTACTCAAACAACAACCAGATAATAACCACAAGATCAATAAAACTACAAATAACTGAAGAGACATGAAGACATTACCCGGTGGCCTATACATTACCCCACCGCCCCTTCCCTCCCAATTACTATAAGTACATATTACTGTACAACAGCTAGTTTACCTACCTCTGACTGTAACCTGCCCAGGCCCTGCCTCTGACTGTAACCTGCCCAGGCCCTGCTCTGACTGTAACCTGCCCAGGCCCTGCCTCTGACTGTAACCTGCCCAGGCCCTGCCTCTGACTGTAACCTGCCCAGGCCCTACCTCTGACTGTAACCTGCCCAGGCCCTGCCTCTGACTGTAACCTGCCCAGGCCCTGCCTCTGACTGTAACCTGCCCAGGCCCTACCTCTGACTGTAACCTGCCCAGGCCCTGCCTCTGACTGTAACCTGCCCAGGCCCTGCCTCTGACTGTAACCTGCCCAGGCCCTGCCTCTGACTGTAACCTGCCCAGGCCCTGCCTCTGACTGTAACCTGCCCAGGCCCTGCCTCTGACTGTAACCTGCCCAGGCCCTGCCTCTGACTGTAACCTGCCCAGGCCCTGCTCTGACTGTAACCTGCCCAGGCCCTGCCTCTGACTGTAACCTGCCCAGGCCCTGCCTCTGACTGTAACCTGCCCAGGCCCTGCCTCTGACTGTAACCTGCCCAGGCCCTGCCTCTGACTGTAACCTGCCCAGGCCCTGCCTCTGACTGTAACCTGCCCAGGCCCTGCTCTGACTGTAACCTGCCCAGGCCCTGCCTCTGACTGTAACCTGCCCAGGCCCTGCCTCTGACTGTAACCTGCCCAGGCCCTGCCTCTGACTGTAACCTGCCCAGGCCCTACCTCTGACTGTAACCTGCCCAGGCCCTGCCTCTGACTGTAACCTGCCCAGGCCCTGCCTCTGACTGTAACCTGCCCAGGCCCTGCCTCTGACTGTAACCTGCCCAGGCCCTGCCTCTGACTGTAACCTGCCCAGGCCCTACCTCTGACTGTAACCTGCCGGCCATTTCACCATTTGCTCTGATAGATCCCTCATTACTTTTCTGTTCCCATTCATTCTGTCTTTACCAGTAAACTGGGCCAGCCAGCGCAGGGTGGGCTTCCCTCTCTCGCCTGGTTCCTGCTTCTTCTCTAGATTGCTTCCCGTTGGGGATTGCTCGCTTTTTGGGGGTTCAGGACTGGTGTTTTGCCCAATTTCCTTTTGTATTTCCACTGAAGAGCTTCTTTGTGACAGTCAGTAAAAAGCGCAATACAAATACAATTGAACTGAATTGAATTGAGAACAGCTGCGCATGAGCGCCTTCGAGTGGTTGATTGACAGGCATATATATAATCTGAGCCTGTGTTCTGGGTTTAGTCCCTCCCCCTTTATGATCTATGAGCCTTTAGGGTGAGATAACTATGTGTAGGACAGACAGGCTTTATAATCTATGAGCCTTTAGGGTGAGATTACTATGTGTGGGACAGTCAGGCTTTATGATCTATGAGCCTTTAGGGTGAGATTACTATGTACAGGACAATAAGGCTTTATGATCTATGAGCCTTCAGGGTGAGATTACTATGTGTGGGACAGTCAGGCTTTAGATATGCGTGACAAGCTTCCAGGATATGCTCGAGTTGTGGAGAGAAATAATAACGTCATCGCACTTAAAACCCACCAAAACAAGTTGGCAGATTTGACATGCGATCCCCTTTGGTTACGGTCGAGTGTGCCCTTGATGCTCATGAAATGGCCGTCAAACGCAGTGTAAATGCGTCATTCTTCAGCAGAGATTGTGGCTCGGGATCAAAGAAGTAATCCTGTAAAACCTGTCCCGTCACCAGCCACCTGTCAAAACCAATTTCATGGGAGAAAAGTGAAGGGTTTAGTTTTTTGGGGTCAGGGGGAGAGGAGATGATGTTGTGCTTAATATCTAAAAGTGCCTGGGTTGTTTGTGGTTTGAAAGCGGCTGTATCGCTCTGGGAAACGGCTCTGCTACGGTAGCCGCTGGTACCATTGCTAACCCAAATTCCTCATCCATACAACTGATCCCTGCTGACAGACGGCTTCTATAAGCACTGCCCAACCAGCTCCAAAAACAAGTTACCCTGAAGCTACCTCTCCAACCACTCGACCAGCACTGAAATTGCGTAACTAGTCCTACGACAGCTGCTAGTTGCTTCAATGGCTCACTTATTGTACGTCGCTTGGATAAAAGCATCTGCCAGATGATTGTAATGTAACAACAGCTCATGTGTCTTTAAAGCCACTTAACTAGCTATTAAACTGGTCACCCTTACAAACCCCCTCAGCATGGAGGTCCAGGGACTCTATAGCGCCTTTTCCGCTCCGCCAGAGACTGAGGCATCATGGGATTGCTCCCGCTGCTCATGTGAAGAGCGCTGACAGCACCTCTCCTCCCTGCTCTTTGATCCTGTCTCAGATCTGAGGGACACGCCCCTCCATGTCCCACTCGCCCAATCAGAACAGCTTCATGCACCCCCCCCCCCAGCGTGCTCACTGAAGATGCAGAAAGGCCGTCTCACCACATCCTCTCTGGGCCAGAAGCATCCCGCCGCGACCGCAAACATTTGTCCAGATATTCTGGCCTCAGCCTGGTATCCTGTGGTCTGTTACAGAAACACGTCTGTGGTGAATGTGCACGCATGTGCTTGAGACACAGAGGACAGTAGAGAGGCACTGCTGTGACCACTGCGTTTCACACAGTATCCATCACTGTCTGCCTTTAATCTCGTACAGGGAAAGGCAAAAAGCTCAGGCTGTCAGACGCAGGCGGGCCGTGTCCGTCTATCCTGTTAGCCCCACCCCCCGGCGCTCTCTGATCTGTGCTATCAGCTTCCACAGAAACCTGAGCATCACAGGGAGGCTTAAAGATGAAAAGAAAAGGGGGTACAGGGGAGTCTATGAACTGCACCCCAACCTTGTTCTCTTGGTAACTTCTGCCAGCCCCGCCACCTGCGACCTTGCCCCAAGCAGGCAAAGGTCACCTGTAGTCCCCTACAGGAGAGGAGGTGGGGGGGGCAGGGCAACCATGGACCAGGTGTCACCAGGACAGGCCTGAAGTGATTCCACACAAACCCCCCCCACCGCCCGCCCAAAAAAGACTCAAACCCAAATGCTCTGAACATAGACGGGCCAGGTTTGAGCTACAATCAATAATTCATAGAAATATCAGCCTTCACCACATCTGGCTCACACCGCTATACACAACACAATACTGACCTGCAGAGCCAGATTTGAGTATCCCTGCCCTATGGCATTGTGGGTATTGTAGTCTGGAGGTTACATATCCCTGCAGATAAATATCTTTTGCAAACGTGGGATGTTTATTAGAAATATAACCAGAGAAAGTCGTTTTAGATCAGGAGAAAAAATCCCTCACCTCTTGTGAGTCAGCTGGAGATTTTAGAAAAAAGATAAATATATTGGAGACCACTGTGTTAATAGTAACTGTAAGAGATAAAAGCGCACACAGGTATTTAAAGTGGAAATGTGCTTCTTCTGTGACGGACTACTGCCTGAAACAATATCTGACTGACTCACAACAAAGGTTTAAAGATCCTACTGTGTGCAGAGCTGGAGGCATGATACTGTTATGGGGTCAAACTTTATAGTGAATCCACAAGAAGTCCTGACACCGTTCTCATCAGGCCGCAGGGCTGCTGTTGTGTTGTGGGAGTCGAGGCGCGTCAGACCGTTCCATTGGCCGCTCATACGACACCTCATCTACCAATCTCACAGCTTCAAACCCTTTTGCACGCTCGTCAAATGTGACCGATGCACAACAAAACCGGAACATTCTCCCACGTCCTCACTTTGCAGTCAGCTTTAACCGGAACATTCTCCCACGTCCTCACTTTGCAGTCAGCTTTAACCGGAACATTCTCCCACGTCCTCACTTTGCAGTCAGCTTTAACCGGAACATTCTCCCACGTCCTCACTTTGCAATCAACTTTAACCGGAACATTCTCCCACATCCTCACTTTGCAGTCAGCTTTAACCGGAACATTCTCCCACGTCCTCACTTTGCAGTCAGCTTTAACTGTGTATAAGTCACATCCATTCTACTGCTGAGCTCCTGTATCTATAGCCCTGGAAGAGAGGCCTGTTTTACAAGCATCATAAAAAACCCTGTTTTCATTTACACTCCCGTCACCTTGGCAACTGAAAAGTGTACAATTGTAGGCTTTTTAGGGCTTTTATATGCAAGACAAATTTGCTTTCAGAGAAAATAAAAATCCCACTTTGGAACAACATACATATCATACCAGCGAGTACATGAATAACCCAATAATTAATAAATAAATATGATCTATACAGTAACTGTGTTCCTCTAAATAATGAATGAATAAATATGATCTATACAGTAACTGTGTTCCTCTAAATAATGAATGAATAAATATGATCTATACAGTAACTGTGTTCCTCTAAATAATGAATGAATAAATATGATCTATACAGTAACTGTGTTCCTCTAAATAATGAATGAATAAATATGATCTATACAGTAACTGTGTTCCTCTAAATAATGAATGAATAAATATGATCTATACAGTAACTGTGTTCCTCTAAATACAAAGTGTAATGTAGATTTAAACAGTCCTGAGAGAAGGGTCTATGGGGACCGTTCTGCTTAAACTGGTACCGACTCTACCACAGGCTACGGCCAAAGCAGGCTCCCGTCGACGCAGGATACCCAGCAGACCACAGGCCACAGCCCAACCTGGACCTCTACAGCCCAATTAGGGCCGCAGTCAGCCAGCACTATCAGTGAGAATCAAAGAGCAATAAAAACCCTTCCTCTTAACTGCAAACACACTGCTCTAAAAAAGGGGAATTCCTCTCTTGTTAAGAGGGAAATAAAATTTCAAATAAAAGCCTTTTTGTGTCGACTGAAAACGTGCTTTTCTTCAACCGCACCGACGCATGAAAGGCTGCTCCTAATTCAATCAGAACATTATTGGAAAGGTCTGTGTACTCTTTTTGTAGGATGTTATCTTCACACAAAGTATCTCAAATGCCAAACAGCAAAGGGAAATGAATGGTGAATACGGATGTCAAAGTTATAATATAATAAATTAAATAGTAAAACAGTAAAAGGAAATGTTTGCCTTAGTGAACAACAAACCCTCTGAATGAATAAGGAAGAGACGGAAATTCCCACAAATCATTTTTACGACCCAATGTTACTGAAACTTTTTACTACAAAAACCAAAACCAAAGCCAATCTCAACAAGTATTTTAGTCTTATATTTAGCCTTAAAAATCTAATTTCTATTTTGCTAAATAAGACAAAAAGATGACCTATGAGGTGGGACAGTTTGATTAAGGGCTGAAGACAATTTCACTTCTCAAACAAACAGTAAAAAGACGAGAACACTGGTCAAGCCTGCCTTTCTTTGCCGTGTTTTAACGGCACATTCCTAACTGTTGATGGCTTTTGTCAGACTGGGGTAGTGGTGGACAGTAGTGCCGTGGAGTAGAGCTCACCTGCTCAAAGCCACAGGTGGAGTAGTGGAGGTGTAGTGGTGTAGTAAGGGCTCACAGGTGGAGTAGTGGAGGTGTAGTGGTGTAGTAAGGGCTCACAGGTGGAGTAGTGGAGGTGTAGTGGTGTAGTAAGGGCTCACAGGTGGAGTAGTGGAGGTGTAGTGGTGTAGTAAGGGCTCACAGGTGGAGGTGTAGTGGTGTAGTAAGGGCTCACAGGTGGAGTCGTGGAGGTGTAGTGGTGTAGTAAGGGCTCACAGGTGGAGTAGTGGAGGTGTAGTGGTGTAGTAAGGGCTCACAGGTGGAGGTGTAGTGGTGTAGTAAGGGCTCACAGGTGGAGTCGTGGAGGTGTAGTAAGGGCTCACAGGTGGAGTAGTGGGGTGGTAGTGGTGTAGTAAGGGCTCACAGGTGGAGTCGTGGAGTGGTAGTGGTGTAGTAGAGGCTCACAGGTGGAGTAGTGGAGGTGTAGTGGTGTAGTAAGGGCTCACAGGTGGAGTAGTGGAGGTGTAGTGGTGTAGTAAGGGCTCACAGGTGGAGTAGTGGAGGTGTAGTGGTGTAGTAAGGGCTCACAGGTGGAGTAGTGGAGGTGTATTGGTGTAGTAAGGGCTCACAGGTGGAGTAGTGGAGGTGTAGTGGTGTAGTAAGGGCTCACAGGTGGAGGTGTAGTGTGTAGTAAGGGCTCACAGGTGGAGTCGTGGAGGTGTAGTGGTGTAGTAAGGGCTCACAGGTGGAGTAGTGGGGTGGTAGTGGTGTAGTAAGGGCTCACAGGTGGAGTCGTGGAGTGGTAGTGGTGTAGTAAGGGCTCACAGGTGGAGTCGTGGAGGTGTAGTGGTGTAGTAAGGGCTCACAGGTGGAGTAGTGGAGGTGTAGTGGTGTAGTAAGGGCTCACAGGTGGAGTAGTGGAGGTGTAGTGGTGTAGTAAGGGCTCACAGGTGGAGTCGTGGAGGTGTAGTGGTGTAGTAAGGGCTCACAGGTGGAGTAGTGGGGTGGTAGTGGTGTAGTAAGGGCTCACAGGTGGAGTCGTGGAGTGGTAGTGGTGTAGTAAAGGCTCACAGGTGGAGTAGTGGAGGTGTAATGGTGTAGTAAGGGCTCACAGGTGGAGTAGTGGAGGTGTAGTGGTGTAGTAAGGGCTCACAGGTGGAGTCGTGGAGGTGTAGTGGTGTAGTAAGGGCTCACAGGTGGAGTCGTGGAGGTGTAGTGGTGTAGTAAGGGCTCACAGGTGGAGTCGTGGAGTGGTAGTGGTGTAGTAAAGGCTCACAGGTGGAGTAGTGGAGGTGTAATGGTGTAGTAAGGGCTCACAGGTGGAGTAGTGGAGGTGTAGTGGTGTAGTAAAGGCTCACAGGTGGAGTAGTGGAGGTGTAATGGTGTAGTAAGGGCTCACAGGTGGAGTCGTGGAGGTGTAGTGGTGTAGTAAGGGCTCACAGGTGGAGTCGTGGAGGTGTAGTGGTGTAGTAAGGGCTCACAGGTGGAGTCGTGGAGGTGTAGTGGTGTAGTAAGGGCTCACCTGCTCAAAGCCACAGGTGACGTGCTGGTCGAACATGGGCAGGCTGGGCCAGGTCTGGCGGTGTATACTCAGTGTGTAGATGGTCATAATGACAGGTTCTGGTTCTGACTCGTCCATCACCAGAATGCTGATCCTGCTGTTGCCCAGGCCCACTGGGTAGTTTGCCATTCTGTGGGGGAAAAAAAGTCCTTATGGGTAATCTCCGAATAAAATGCACGCACGCACACGCACCCATGCACGCACACACACACACACACACACTCATTCCAGCAGGTTAGGAATAGGGAGAGTGTTAGTGTGTGTATTATACAGTATTCCTATGATCAGGCTGGACTGTAGTTAGCTGAGGGTGTGGCTGAAAGGGGGCGGGTTGTGGTTTACCTGGGTCCCCTGCGCTCATCCAGGTGGACCTGGCAGCGGCAGTCGACGGGCTCCGCCCTGATTCTCACCGTCACCATGTGGAAGGGAACCTCGGCTTGGTACTCTTTGACCCAGGGACTGAACGGGGGAGAGAGGACCAGCGGGGGGTCTGTGTACACCTGTCTCAGGTGGGGGTCTGAACACCTCTCTGTGAGGAGCAAGAGAAGAGTTTTATCACACACACGCACACATGCATCCCACATACACGACCCCCACTCCACACACACACACACACACACACACACTACACTTATCCAGCTGTATGCAGTCAGACAGATTAAAGAAAGACAATTTTAACAACTCTTTTCTGTAGAAGAGACAAATTACACTCACATTTCATAGGCCCACACACAGAGTAAACAACCTACAGCACCACAATCTGATAATTACTTATGCAATAGGACAGATATTCACACACACGCACGCACGCACGCACGCACGCACGCACGCACGCACGCACGCACAGCGCCAGAGTCTGATAATTGCTTATCCAATAGGACAGAGATTATGAGCCTATGCTGTTGCATGTAGCAAACGGCCCACGTTAACACTCGTTAACACTAATTACGGGAGATTAACTTTGAATCGGAGACGATTACAGCCATGAACAGTCTACTGTGTTCTTAAGGTCTGGCTTTTTTCTGAATCCTGACATACAAACGGCACATTTCTCTCTTAGGTTCTTATCACAACGCTCAGACTGCAGGGCTGGAGCAGGACTTGTCGAAAAGATGATGCGTTTGGTGAAGTGACAGAATGAACGCGAAAGCGTGGCCTCGTGAAACCATGAGCGAACATTATGCGTCTCTCACTCACCGTGACCGCAGTCGGACCACTGTGTGGAGTCTGGGGGAGAGGACAGAAACAACGTGAGAGTGAAATATTAACGAGAAAAAACCTTCTTCCACATTTAATCCACACTTATACCAGCCTATCTATACCTTCATAGATTGTAATATAATAAATGATACAACTTCCTGATGTCTCTGCTACTTAAATGGTTGATTGGTGAACAAATTGGCCCACCTAAGTAACACCTTACATTTCTCTAACTGGGAATTCTGGGAATCCTCTGTTGATTTCCTTCCTCTCTGTCCTTCTGGGTCACCCATCCTGAAAATGGAACAATAAAACAATCCAAAACATTCCCACCTGGTCAGATCAGTCAGATAAACTTACGGCAGAAACGGCAGAGCCTGAAACTTGAATATCTGTGTATCCACACAACTCCCTTATGTATCCCTGAATTGTGTCAATGTGTTTAAAGCTGTGTGTGAGTTCTGTCCGTGTGTTAAAAGCTGTGTGTGAGCTCTGTCCATGTGTTAAAAACTGTGAGTTCTGGCCGCTCCTCACCCTGTCTGGTTGAGGACCCAGTTAAACAGCACTGCCAGGCGAACTCCTCTCCCAGAATTCCCTGCTGTGCGGAACCTCTGGGAGAGACGGTGCTGTAGAGCGGTGAGGTCAGGAGAGGATGCTGGGTAGAGCTGTCAACACAGGCAGAGAAAGGATATCCTCACAATCCACAGTGTTCAGTATACAGGGGCCTAAAGGGACACTACAACCCTAAATTAGGGTGCCGTTTCTCCTTTGGAGGAAATATATATTCTTGGTGGATGGTCAATTTTCCATCAATAACAGATTGTAGGTTGAAGTTCCCCTTCAAAATTAGCAATAGATTCTCAAGAGTAAAAAACAGATTGTCGAGTAATCATTCCGTAACACAGAGATACAATGCCTAGTTTGCACACACAAAAAAACATATACAAATATACCACATAACCTGAAACCATACAAACGTGATTGTTAAAGGCCACACGATGCGTACCAGTTTAAAGGGTCCCCCTGCTTTTAGCTGATGCGCAAACTGGAGGAACAGCAGCGTTTCATCAGGACGCAGACAGGCTCTGTTTGTCCCCGCACAGCCACCGTACTGACAGGAGAGAAGGAAATAAATCACATTAGGGCTTCCTGGGGTGCGTCCCAATATTCTTCACTCCTCTACTCCCTTCCTCCACTTCCCCACTACCACTCCTCTACTCCCTTCCTCCACTCCCCCACTACCACTCCTCTACTCCCTTCCTCCACTGCCCCACTACCACTCCTCTACTCCCTTCCTCCACTGCCCCACTACCACTCCTCTACTCCCTTCCTCCACTTCCCCACTACCACTCCTCTACTCCCTTCCTCTACTTCCCCACTACCACTCCTCTACTCCCTTCCTCCACTTCCCCACTACCACTCCTCTACTCCCTTCCTCCACTTCCCCACTACCACTCCTCTACTCCCTTCCTCCACTTCCCCACTACCACTCCTCTACTCCCTTCCTCCACTTCCCCACTACCACTCCTCTACTCCCTTCCTCTACTTCCCCACTACCACTCCTCTACTCCCTTCCTCCACTTCCCCACTACCACTCCTCTACTCCCTTCCTCCACTTCCCCACTACCACTCCTCTACTCCCTTCCTCCACTTCCCCACTACCACTCCTCTACTCCCTTCCTCCACTTCCCCACTACCACTCCTCTACTCCCTTCCTCCACTTCCCCACTACCACTCCTCTACTCCCTTCCTCCACTTCCCCACTACCACTCCTCTACTCCCTTCCTCCACTCCCCCACTACCACTCCTCTACTCCCTTCCTCCACTTCCCCACTACCACTCCTCTACTCCCTTCCTCTACTTCCCCACTACCACTCCTCTACTCCCTTCCTCCACTTCCCCACTACCACTCCTCTACTCCCTTCCTCCACTTCCCCACTACCACTCCTCTACTCCCTTCCTCCACTTCCCCACTACCACTCCTCTACTCCCTTCCTCCACTTCCCCACTACCACTCCTCTACTCCCTTCCTCCACTCCCCCACTACTACTCCTCTACTCCCTTCCTCTACTTCCCCACTACCACTCCTCTACTACCTTCCTCCACTTCCCCACTACCACTCCTCTACTCCCTTCCTCCACTTCCCCACTACCACTCCTCTACTCCCTTCCTCTACTTCCCCACTACCACTCCTCTACTCCCTTCCTCTACTCCCCCACTACCACTCCTCTACTCCCTTCCTCCACTTCCCCACTACCACTCCTCTACTCCCTTCCTCCACTTCCCCACTACCACTCCTCTACTCCCTTCCTCCACTCCCCCACTACCACTCCTCTACTCCCTTCCTCCACTACCACTCCTCTACTCCCTTCCTCCACTCCCCCACTACCACTCCTCTACTCCCTTCCTCTACTTCCCCACTACCACTCCTCTACTCCCTTCCTCCACTTCCCCACTACCACTCCTCTACTCCCTTCCTCCACTCCCCCACTACCACTCCTCTACTCCCTTCCTCTACTTCCCCACTACCACTCCTCTACTCCCTTCCTCCACTTCCCCACTACCACTCCTCTACTCCCTTCCTCCACTCCCCCACTACCACTCCTCTACTCCCTTCCTCTACTTCCCCACTACCACTCCTCTACTCCCTTCCTCCACTTCCCCACTACCACTCCTCTACTCCCTTCCTCCACTCCCCCACTACCACTCCTCTACTCCCTTCCTCTACTTCCCCACTACCACTCCTCTACTCCCTTCCTCCACTTCCCCACTACCACTCCTCTACTCCCTTCCTCCACTTCCCCACTACCACTCCTCTACTCCCTTCCTCTACTTCCCCACTACCACTCCTCTACTCCCTTCCTCTACTTCCCCACTACCACTCCTCTACTCCCTTCCTCCACTCCCCCACTACCACTCCTCTACTCCCTTCCTCTACTTCCCCACTACCACTCCTCTACTCCCTTCCTCCACTTCCCCACTACCACTCCTCTACTCCCTTCCTCCACTTCCCCACTACCACTCCTCTACTCCCTTCCTCCACTCCCCCACTACCACTCCTCTCCTCCCTTCCTCCACTGCCCCACTACCACTCCTCTCCTCTATCCTCCACTCCCCCACTACCACTCCTCTACTCCCTTCCTCCACTTCCCCACTACCACTCCTCTACTCCCTTCCTCCACTTCCCCACTACCACTCCTCTACTCCCTTCCTCCACTTCCCCACTACCACTCCTCTACTCCCTTCCTCCACTCCCCCACTACCACTCCTCTACTCCCTTCCTCTACTTCCCCACTACCACTCCTCTACTCCCTTCCTCCACTTCCCCACTACCACTCCTCTACTCCCTTCCTCCACTTCCCCACTACCACTCCTCTACTCCCTTCCTCCACTCCCCCACTACCACTCCTCCCTTCCTCCACTGCCCCACTACCACTCCTCTCCTCTATCCTCCACTCCCCCACTACCACTCCTCTACTCCCTTCCTCCACTTCCCCACTACCACTCCTCTACTCCCTTCCTCCACTTCCCCACTACCACTCCTCTACTCCCTTCCTCCACTTCCCCACTACCACTCCTCTACTCCCTTCCTCCACTCCCCCACTACCACTCCTCTACTCCCTTCCTCTACTTCCCCACTACCACTCCTCTCCTCCCTTCCTCCACTGCCCCACTACCACTCCTCTCCTCTATCCTCCACTCCCACTCCTCTCCTCTACTCCCTTCCTCCACTTCCCCACTACCACTCCTCTACTCCCTTCCTCCACTCCCCCACTACCACTCCTCTCCTCCCTTCCTCCACTGCCCCACTACCACTCCTCTCCTCTATCCTCCACTCCCACTCCTCTCCTCCACTCCCCCACTACCACTCCTCTACTCCCTTCCTCCACTTCCCCACTACCACTCCTCTACTCCCTTCCTCCACTTCCCCACTACCACTCCTCTACTCCCTTCCTGTACTTCCCCACTACCACTCCTCTACTCCCTTCCTCCACTCCCCCACTACCACTCCTCTCCTCCCTTCCTCCACTGCCCCACTACCACTCCTCTACTCCCTTCCTCCACTCCCCCACTACCACTCCTCTACTCCCTTCCTCCACTGCCCCACTACCACTCCTCTACTCCCTTCCTCCACTTCCCCACTACCACTCCTCTACTACCCGGAAGTATGTGGAGGAAGGGAGGGGAGGAGAAGAGTGGAGGAAAGATAGGGGTAGATAGGGCTCTGATTCGGACACAGTTCACTGTACGTAGGAGACAGGGCGCAGTAGATAGGGCTCTGATTCGGACACAGTTCACTGTACGTAGGAGACAGGGCGCAGTAGATAGGGCTCTGATTCGGACACAGTTCACTGTACGTAGGAGACAGGGCGCAGTAGATAGGGCTCTGATTCGGACACAGTTCACTGTACGTAGGAGACAGGGCGCAGTAGATAGGGCTCTGATTCGGACACAGTTCACTGTACGTAGGAGACAGGGCGCAGTAGATAGGGCTCTGATTCGGACACAGTTCACTGTACGTAGGAGACAGGGCGCAGTAGATAGGGCTCTGATTCGGACACAGTTCACTGCACGTAGGAGACAGGGCGCAGTAGATAGGGCTCTGATTCGGACACAGTTCACTGTACGTAGGAGACAGGGCGCAGTAGATAGGGCTCTGATTCAGACACAGTTCACTGTACGTAGGAGACAGGGCGCAGTAGATAGGGCTCTGATTCGGACACAGTTCACTGTACGTAGGAGACAGGGCGCAGTAGATAGGGCTCTGATTCGGACACAGTTCACTGTACGTAGGAGACAGGGCGCAGTAGATAGAGCTCTGATTCGGACACAGTTCACTGTACATAGGAGACAGGGTGCAGTAGATAGGGCTCTGATTCTGACACAGTACACTGTACGCAGGAGACAGGATGCAGTAGATAGGGCTCTGATTCTGACACATCCCAGAAGATGATCAAGACAGAACAGACGCACATCCTGTGTTTCAGTGCAGTGATGTGTCAAGCGGGCTGGTATCTGCAATGTGCCTAAAACTTAAAGGGATAAAAAAAAGTTTTACTTTATTTATTTATTCATTTATTTCTCCATTACCTATCAGCTGCCCCGTGAGATATAAATCTCTTTTTCATACAGGTTCAGTGAAGATCGACCGTTGATTTCAGCTCCTGTGTTCCAGGGAGATGAGTTGGAACGGTCTCAGTGCCCTCAGGACTGAGATTCCCGAGCGCTCCAGGTAAACACTCGGTCCCCTCAGGACAGCTGGGATGTCTGTCTATCGCCAGGGGCAACATAGGGATGTGACTGGCTCATCTAATGCCACCGAAACCCAGCTCACAGTCCAGAAAGCTAAGTAGTGTGATTTCAGAAAGCAGTCATGGTGGCATGATTGTGTTTTATACATAAAAACAAAAGCAGAAAGAGCTTTACCTTCTCTCCAACCGGAGTATAAGAGTCGGAGAAGAGCTTCATTAGGTCCGGGTGTTCGGTGCTTATAGGAAGCAGGAAGTTGAGAGTGTCTTCCAGAATGAGCTCTTTAGTTATCTGGCCTTCAAAGTCTGGTTCCTCCAGATCATCAAAGTGCAAGTCCTTTTGCACCTGGGAGAAAATGCCAAAGAACCGTGAGACCCTCTCTGTGGGCCACTACTGCCCCTAGTGAAAAAATCCTGCTATTGAGGCTGGATATAACACATTGTTAGGGTTGTTCTTTATTTGCATATCACATTGTTCTTTATTTGCATATCTACTGTAAATTGACAATCTGTGATGAAAAAAATGCATTGTAGAGACACTGCAAAGTTCCCTGAAACAGATGGAAAAAATCCCCACAAAATAATTCAATACTGCTGTGAGACTTGTGCCTGGCAGAGAAAAGTAAAGCTAATTTGGAACAAGCCGGATCAGAGAAGAGAGTTAAACAAAACAACTTCTGAAAACCTGATGAAAGGAAAATATGGATGACAAGATTAAAAAAGCAAAGTCAAGCAAAGACTGAAAAGGATTTATTACAGAACTGGAACGAATAATACTGTTTGGAATTTGAAGAGAGAGAACTGGATTGGATTAGTCAGAGGGCTTCACAGTGGCACAGTGGTGTGAGTGTTTGTGTGTGCATGCATGCATTTTTGTTTGTGTCTGTGCACGTAAGTGCGTGGGTGTGCGCACACGTGTGTGCATGTCTGTGTATGTACGTGTTTGTGTGTGCATGCATGCATTTTTGTTTGAGTGTGTGCGTGCGTCAGTTTGTGTGTATGTGTGTGCATGTGTGTGTGTGCGTGCCTGTGTGTGTATGCATGCATTTGTGTGTGTGTGCGTGCCTGTGTGTGTATGCATGCATTTGTGTGTGCGTGTGTGTGCGTGTGCGCGTGCATGCGTGCGTGCGTGCCACCGCAGGCCCTCGGCCCTGTTTGATGTATTATGTCCCGGCTGTTTGCACACAGCTGTGCTGTAACCGAGCAGGAATCAGCACATAAAGTATTATCCTGATACACTATGGCCACCTAGTGGCTTTCTCTCTCTCTCTCTCTCTCTCTCTCACACACACTCTCACACACACACACAGACAGACACACACACACACACTCTCTCTCTCTCACACACACACACACACACACACACACACACAAAGCAATAAAACCATAAAGAAAATGAGGCAGGGGAAATGTATGATCAATTGCAGTGTGCTTAGCTGAAGTTTAAACCCCTGGAGAACTGCATCAAAACTGGAGCAGCTGTCCAAATCTGTGTAATAAGAATTTGCTGTTCGAGTTGTCTGTGGTCTGGGGGTTTACACCTAAGGTATAAGCACGTGCAGCTGATCTGACCCGCATGTCTATTAAGCGTCACAGCTTCGCGGTTCTGAATTCAGATCACTCCGCGCGTGCTGCAGTGGCGCACGCGCCCAGTCTCCGCGTCTCCTTGGAGAAGCTGTTCGTTACCAGGTTTTCAACGACTACATGTTCACTAGCCATGCAAGTAATCTGTATCTACTTCATATCGGTGATTTTATATAATATATTTACTATTTAAATTGTCAATAGGCAGGTTATTTTCTTTTGAAATGTTTAGTTGTCGTATGGTGAAGTAGCAAGTTAAAGTTATCTAAGTTTGTTATCGCTATATAGCCACCATTTGTTGTACGTAACGTTAGTTCGTTGTTTTTCAGAAGTCTTCATTTTCCATTCAATTAAAACTATTTTGGCCTGTGTTTTAAACAAATTTGATATTCTTAAAGTATAACCTAGGCTATCTATAACATAATTACATTTCTCATAATTTCTATTTCGTAATTAAAATCTCATAAACCTGAAAAGAGTATAATCACTTTCAATTACACAAACACGATGGATAAATGAGAATATTGGAAGATCTTCGCGAGCGTGCTACTCAATTCGCTCGAGAGTTGCAATCTTCTGTATTTTGGAACCATAAATGACTTTCAGCGCCAGTTGGGACAGTGTAAGGCGCACACTGCCATCTAGTGACCAGTTCGGAACATTGCATGTAATAGCGAGAGGCGGGGTTATAAAACCTCCTGCAGTAGCACACACACACGGCTAATTAACCAACAAACCTGTTGGACTGCAGCAACATCACAGAGCAGCTGACGCCAGATTCATATTAAAACACATAATAACAGATCAATAATAACACAGGGTAAATACACTGGACTCATTAGTTTAAATGGTGGGAAACTGCAGTCAGCGGTTTGCTCTTACTTGGACAATCACCGGGAGGAGAGAGGCGTTAAAGTGCAGCGTAAACGTCAGCAGCTGGAAACAGAGGCTGCACCTATGAGACAAAAAGCAGCAGTACAGTACAGTGTAACTACAGTATACACTATTACAGTGGAATTACTATTACAAATCTGTTTGTGGTTGTATTTTAAAGGTTGTTTTCTACTGAATGTATAACAGTGGACCCTATTCACGCGGCGGCCATCTTGAAATCGAAAGTGAGGCTGAGGTGGTAAAATCCCGGAAGTGAATGGCTTGCTACCAACCTGGAACTTTTGTCGAAATTCGCTGTCAGTGCGATTGAAACTTGAGCCGACAAGGGATCCCCAAAATATATTTTATTTCATTTTGTTAAAATATAGCTTGCTAGTTTTATGTATATTGCTAGTATCTAACGTATACAGATTTGCGATGCAAATCTATCGCAAAAACGCAACCTGTTGTGTTTATGACAGTGTTTCTTGTCAGTCAAAGTTTTAGGATAAACTAGCCTAAATACAACTATGTACATACTTATTAAATGTTACATATAAGCCAGTGAAACGCATTGTAGTTGATAATTACCGGGTTAAAATGTGTTTGTTTAGCACCTGCCAGTTTATTGTTTAGGCTACTTGTTTTAGTCAGTGGCGTAGCGCAGTTTGTCAACCCATAACTTAGTTTGCCTGTATAATATACGGTTTTCCTGCTTTTCGAAGGTAGTCTATACGGGCATGATGTTAATGATACGGGAAATCTAGTCTAATACTTATTTTTCCCTAAAACGTTTCCAACATAATGAATTCAATCGCAGCAATCACATTTTCTTTCTCCCTCTCTATTTGCTATTTGAGGCCGTGGAGAAAGCGAGTAGCTGCATCAGGACTGTATTATATAAAAATGCACTTTATGACGATGAACTACAAAGACGCAGTAGCGTCTAGGCTATCTAAGCTGTTATGTAGGCTAGTAATGGTGTATTCAAGTGGCCAACTCGGGAGGATCGTGCGCGATGTTTCCAACTTCCGCTTGAAATTTTGGGAGGTCTTGGCTGAGTTTGAAGTCTACAGTAGAAAAAGAAGAACCAAGTCGGGGTCACCAGGTCGGGGTTTGCTTGGCAGCTAATCTTTCATGGTTAGTGTTAGGTAGAGGTGTTTGTGGATCCCAACAAATATGGGACGCATTTGTGCCGTTGCCAATTGTGGCAAAATTCATGCTTCGCGCAGTTTTTAACTTTCCAAAACAATTCAGAAGTATTTCCGGTTTCCAGCTTCGGATGTATCTATCAAAACCTCCTTTGGTGTCTATACAAGTCAATGGATTTAATAAAATGATAAATAAAACCCGATACGAAGCATACTTTGTAGACGATTTTTGTGTCAGAACATCAACGGACACCAGTGACCCGTCTTTGAAAACGAGCGTTTATGGTGTTTTTTGAAGGTTTTTCTATATGCCCGTCCAGATCCATTGTGTAAGTTAGCTGTGACATGAGCAATACGCAATATATTTCAAGACTGCACAGTTTGTCAAAATGTTGATATGGACCGTTGTATATGATCATAAATAACCTTTTAACAGGGCTTATAATGCTAAATACCGAACTTCTCCTTTAAGTTTGAGGTCTTTGTGGCATCACACCCAGCTGAGCTGTGCACAAGCGGAGAGAGGGAGGAGCTGGTGGAAGCACCACAGCGTTCCACTCGCCATGGAAACGCACCTGCTGCTGCCGGGGTGGGATGCTCCGGTGGTCGCCGCGGCAGCCAGGAGGACTCTGCCCATTGCCTCCTTCATGTTGGTCAGGGCAAGAGGGCCGTTGGCTCCCAGGTGCTTCAGGAGGAAGGGCTGGAGCTGCCAGGTACACAGATCACACCTGGTTACACACCTCTCTTTCTAACGCACTTGTTTGGCACGTTTTATCATCCAGGGTTCCCACACTCCATAAATCCATAACCAGCGTGTTCTGTGACCTGATTACAATGTAGCATAGTGTTTTCAAATACGGAAATAACATGCTTTAAAGCTGCATTGTACATTGTAAATAGCAAGAGTGCACTATAGCACAGTGAATGTAATTAGTGATGTGTTCAGTTATTTAACTGCTATGGATGTCTTTGGGAAGTTTATAATACAGAGGGAAATAGTTTTTTTTATGCAATATCTCATGATCCGCCTTAACTCCTCAAATGCATTGAATTACAACACTTAAAACGCCAAACAACTGCCTGTCTAACACTCAGTCTAACACTATGAATGCTGGAAAGAACCTTGTACAGTCTCTACCAACTCAAACTCAATTCTGTATTAACCCAATTAGTCTATAGCTGTCACTGTAGCTGGGTGAGCACCTTGATATTTTTTATATATTCTAACAATATTATGTTATTGTCTGGCCAACGTCATTATTCTTTAATACCAGGACTCACAGCCAGATTAATACAGAATTAAAAAAGATTAGATATATAATTCATATATTACACCACCAGATGGCGCAGTTCACTTTGAGAAGAGCAGGCTGGTCTAGGAGTTTTGCCTTCGCCAACAACTGTCAACATTTCCACATGACTGACTGGATGAAAAGCAATAAAATAAGCAGTCTGATAAGCAACAAATGAGCACTTAATAAGCACTCCTTAAACTGTGTCAGACTTCAGTATATTGATTTAGGTCAGAGGTCACCTCACATAATTCACTTGTGATCTTATGCAGTATCTGTAGAGCAGGGGTTCCCCCAAACGGAGCACTGCAGGGGTTCCCCCAAACTCAGCACTGCAGGGGTTCCCCCAAACTCAGCACTGCAGGGGTTCCCCCAAACCCAGGACTGAAGGGGTTCCCCCAAACCCAGGACTGAAGGGGTTCCCCCAAACTCAGCACTGCAAGGGTTCCCCAAACCCAGGACTGAAGGGGTTCCCCCAAACTGAGCACTGCAGGGGTTCCCCCCAAACTGAGCACTGCAGGGGTTCCCCCCAAACTGAGCACTGCAGGGGTTCCCCCAAACTCAACACTGCAAGGGTTCCCCCAAACTCAACACTGCAAGGGTTCCCATGGGATCCTCAGCAAAGTAGGAAAGTATGGCATTGCAAGAATAGGTTTAAGGAAAAGATTATGGAAGAAATGAAACCCATGTTGTTACTGCTGTAGGTGGATAAAGGGGTCTCTGTACTTTTGTGTGCCTAGATGCAAAAAAAGTCTGGGAGCTGAACAAGAGAACTTTGAAGTTATTGTGTTGTACTTGCTTAATGTGAGCAGCAGAGGGCAATTATATGTCTGTCAGAGGGCGAGAGGGTGCGTCATGTGCCAATAAAGGCTCCTCATAACATTGTTTTCTCACTGGGGGAGTTTTTGGGGTCAAGATCAGGCCAATTTCCCTTGAAAACAGCGGCGCACTGAGGAGTCTTTGATGAGGAAACAGCCGGGGTCAGAGCCCAGCCCACTGACAAAGCAAATACCTCACACTATCTTTGAAGTCTACACTTTATTTTATATAAGTCTATTTCAGTTTTAATACAACAAGAGCCGTCGCCTCTACACCCTGGCTAAAACTGTTTACACGTCCATTTTCAATATCTATAGGAATTCTGTAGCTCCAAATACAGCATGTCCCGTTCATACCGGAATTAAAATCACATGGAGAAAATCAACCTCCTCGAGTCCTTGAGATCCAGCAGACAAGAGAATCTGCAGAGGTAGCGCTTCCAATAAAGGCGAAGTTAAATACAAAACACCTGCTTTTCACCTGTGCGCGTGTGCGTGCGTGCGTGTGTGTGTGTGACACATAAAGGTTCATATTAGATGTTTGAAGTGTAGTCCAAAATGCATGTTATTTAAGTTCTGCTTCTCTACGCTCATTACATCCGGTCATAAACTGACCTAGAATCGGATAACTACTTACATTTGAATGAAATTGAACATTTTTATTGTCCTTCCTCTAGCGAACTTCCAGCCCATCTCACTGTGATCCTAGATGAAAGACTGTAGTGTGGGTGTGAGGTACGGCAGTCATGGTCATTAGAAGCATTTTACCACACTGACAACAGTACGTACACGGGATGGTCTTATGTTCTGCACATGGAATATTATAAATATGAATCTTGTAATATTATTTGTATATAATTGTGTTTTATGTGGGGGGGAAGAGAAACGGTTCTCTCTTTAAATGATTACTTTGATCATTTGCTCATATTTCTACACTGCCAGAAAGACGGCACACATTTTATTCGTGTATGCAGTTGATTATTATTTAAGCTTATTCATCATTATGCTGACGATTTCTGAGCTCTGAGAGGAGTGACCAACACTGCCGCTGCATTATGGGATGTCAACATTGATGACACAAATAAGTATAAGTATAATTGCCAATAGTCACGCCCTACCCAGGTCACATTTATGATATGATCTTCTATCTCAGTGTCGAAGTAATTGTGTTTCATATTTGTGTTTGTACATATATTTGTGTTTATAATTATCCGATTTTTAAATGTTAATGAGGGCAAACGTAATACAGAGTAATTTTATTTGTGCACGTATTTTTATGTATTTTGAAGTTTGTTTATTTTAGTATTTTCTGGAGAGACTAAACCCCGTTAACATTGTATAAGGGAAGGGGTTTGGGCACCTGGCCATTTAAATGCTGATGGCGCATAAAAAAGCCCCGATGCTACACTGACAGCCCTGAGGCAGCTGGTTACCTTGGAGACGTAGCCAATGCCTGACAGGTCTGTCCTGACCAGGCCAGTGGGGTGGAAGAAGGCCGTGAGAGGCGTTGTCGAGGTGACGAGGACATACACTGTCACCATGGCAACAAATCCGTGTCCTGCCACGGAGCCCAGGGGAGCATGAGGCGGGGTTCTGTGGCGGGGACACAAACACACCCCTGAGAGACCAATGACTCACACCTGGCCCTGATCTGGGATCAGTTTCTCCTGTCCACAGCCTAATGTTACCCATTATGAGCCAAAGTGCAAAACTGATCCAGGATCAGCACTACTCATCTGAGATGCTTCACGAATACAGGCTCTGCACACTGTCAATCATCTGACTGGCAGATAAGCGTCTGAAGGCTTTAAGCTTCTCTTCCACAGACTCATACATACTCACACACTCATACATACTCACACACTCATACATACTCACACACTCATACATACTCACACACTCATACAGGCTTTAAGCTTCTCTTCCATGTCTTTATCAGTACTGCTGCATGATTCACTGTTTCTTCTGAAGAATAATGAGGCGTACAGGCTCTTTACAAACTGCAGTCTCTAACAGCAGGCTTCTGGGACATCTCTCTCTGTATCACTGTGAATACCATGCGTCATATGTAATATTATTTTAACTGAAGCCACATATATACATACAATACGACATCTAAAGCCCTTTGAATATGACTTAAAGAACCATAAAACAGGATCACACACACATATACACACACACACACACACACACACACACACACACACACACACGCTGCCAGTGTTGGTCTTGGCCTCAGGCATGCGTTTTTCTGCCCGTTTGTCTTTATTTAAGGGTGACTGACCGTTGCGCTGTGGCTGAGCTGTTGGTGGCGCTCGTCTGGGCACAAGCAGAGGGAATGATGGGAAATTCAAGTTCTGGAAAGCAACACAGTATAAGTATCCTATTCTCTTTAGACACACACACTCATATATACATACACACTCATACATACTCACACACTCATACATACATACACACTCATACATACACACACACACACTCACATAAACACACTCATACATACACACTCACATAAACACACTCATACATACACACACACTCATACATACACACACACTCATACATACACACACACTCATACATACTCACACACTCATACATACTCACACACTCATACATACTCTCACACTCATACATACTCACACGCACACAGACACGGAAACACACACACTCATACATACACACACACACTCACATAAACACACTCATACATACACACACACTCATACATAAACACACTCATACATACTCACACACTCATACATACTCACACTCATACATACACACACATACATACTCACACACTCATACATACACACACTCATACATACTCACACACTCATACATACTCACACACTCATACATACTCACACTCATACATACACACACACTCATACATACTCACACACTCATACATACTCACACACTCATACATACTCTCACACATACATACTCACACGCACACAGACACGGAAACACACACACTCATACATACACACACACACTCACATAAACACACTCATACATACACACACTCATACATACACACACGCTCATACATAAACACACTCATATATACACACACTCATATATACACACACTCATAAATACTCACGCACTCATACATACTCACACTCATACATACACACACTCATACATACTCACACACTCATACATACACACACATACATACTCACACATTCATTCATACATACTCACACACTCATACATACTCACACACTCATACATACTCACACACTCATACATACTCTCACACTCATACATACACACTCACATAAACACACTCATACATACACACACACTCATATATACACACACTCATACACACTCATACATACTCACACTCATACATACTCACACTCATACATACACACACTCATACATACTCACACACTCATACATACACACACTCATACATACTCACACACTCATACATACTCACACTCATACATACACACACTCATACATACACACACTCATACATACTCACACATTGGCAGTGACATTAAAAAACACATTACCAGAAACCTTGACTGAATTGGAATATATTGCAATATATTGTAATAGAATATATGAAGATGAGAAAATATTTTGCAAGATTTCACAATATAGTGGAAAATATTGAAATTATTGCTCCGTTCAGATACTTTTTTTTTAAAAACCATTTACAAAAAGTTAAAATTTCTCAAGTCACATTTTTCATATTTCCTGTTTTTGTAAAGCGTATTTGTATTGCTCCATATAAAATCGCTAGACAAAGTGACTGGCTGACTGATATTGACAGTATGTTGCAGACAGTATTGTTGTTTCCCATCAGGTAAGAGTAAGACGGTCTACTTGCTGTGAGATACAGTGTCACAGCAGCCATGTTAATGTCAGAACCGGAGAGAGACAGTTCTGTCCAGAGAGAGACCTGGCCCCTTCTTTGCAGGACGGTGTCAGCGTGCCAGGAAATGGGAACATCCTGTAATGCCAGAGAGATCATATCTGCAGCGGGGCCATGATTGGCCTGGCACTCGCGCACTAATGAAACTCTCCCTGACATTAGTCACAGAGGAAAGTCCCGCCGCATATCTGACTGTGCAAGGCGCTAACGAGCGGCTGCCTGCCGTCGGAGGCTAGCGTTAACGTTAACACCTCAGCGCATTTCAACACCTCACCAGGGGCTAACGCTAACACCTCAGCATGTTTCAATACCTCACCAGGGGCTAACGCTAACACCTCAGCACATTTCAATACCTCACCAGGGGCTAACGCTAACACCTCAGCACATTTCAATACTTCACCAGGGGCTAACGCTAACACCTCAGCGCATTTCAATACTTCACCAGGAGCTAACGCTAACACCTCAGCACATTTCAATACTTCACCAGGGGCTAACGCTAACGCCTCAGCACGTTTCAATACCTCACCAGGGGCTAACGCCTCAGCACGTTTCAATACCTCACCAGGAGCTAACGCTAACACCTCAGCACATTTCAATACTTCACCAGGGGCTAACGCTAATGCCTCAGCACGTTTCAATACCTCACCAGGGGCTAACGCTAACACCTCAGCACGTTTCAATACCTCACCAGGGGCTAACGCTAACACCTCAGCACATTTCAATACTTCACCAGGGGCTAACGCTAACACCTCAGCGCATTTCAACACCTCACCAGGAGCTAACGCTAACACCTCAGCACATTTCAATACTTCACCAGGGACTAACGCTAACGCCTCAGCACATTTCAATACCTCACCAGGGGCTAACGCCTCAGCACGTTTCAATACCTCACCAGGGGCTAACGCTAACACCTCAGCACATTTCAATACTTCACCAGGGGCTAACGCTAACACCTCAGCGCATTTCAACACCTCACCAGGAGCTAACGCTAACACCTCAGCACATTTCAATACTTCACCAGGGACTAACGCTAACGCCTCAGCACATTTCAATACCTCACCAGGGGCTAACGCCTCAGCACGTTTCAATACCTCACCAGGGGCTAACGCTAACACCTCAGCACGTTTCAATACCTCACCAGGGGCTAACGCCTCAGTGCGGTTCAATACCTCACCAGGGGCTAACGCTAACACCTCAGTGCGTATCAATACCTCACCAGGGGCTAACGCCTCAGCACGTTTCAATACCTTTTATCATTTACCATTTACCATTTACCTCACCAGGGGCTAACGCTAACACCTCAGCACGTTTCAATACCTCACCAGGGGCTAACGCTAACGCCTCAGTGCGGTTCAATACCTCACCAGGGGCTAACGCTAACACCTCAGCGCGTATCAATACCTCACCAGGGGCTAACGCCTCAGCACGTTTCAATACCTCACCAGGGGCTAACGCTAACACCTCAGCACATTTCAATAGCTCACCAGGGGAGACTGGAGACTTTAGCGGTAGAGCTGAGGGGGACCATTTCTTCCACAAAATTACTTCACATTACTGTGAGTTTTTCTGTGTTTTACTGAGATCGTAGAGATGCAGCTAAAAACACAGCCTGACGCGTAACTGTTTTTTCTGTTTTTACACCATAGACATAATATACCACATGAATGCTGCTTTTTTGTATCACCCCTTTATGTTTGTAAAACTAGACCTCTGTAAACCTGGCCTCTCTAAACCTGACCCCTCTAAACCTGGCCTCTCTAAACCTGACCCCTCTAAACCTGACCTCTCTAAACCTGGCCTCTGTAAACCTGACCTCTCTAAACCTGACCCCTCTAAACCTGGCCTCTCTAAACCTGACCCCTCTAAACCTGACCTCTCTAAACCTGACCCCTCTAAACCTGGCCTCTCTAAACCTGGCCTTTTTAAACCTGACCTCTCTAAACCTGGCCTCTCTAAACCTGGCCTTTTTAAACCTGGCCTCTCTAAACCTGGCCTCTCACTCTGCATTGTTTGTGAGGAGCCATTTTAAAGGTGATTTCTTTCTTTTTTTTAAGAACACAGACCAGTAGTGCCACAGCGTAATGACTGGGATCTAACATTATTACAGGGAGCTGGTGGCTGCAGGCTACATTACACTGTGGGAATCAACTGAATTCACATGATTACAAGAAGAAAATAATATTTAATCTAAGGGCATTTGAACACAGATTAAAATGTGCAGATAACTGGATGCCGCAATTACTGATAATCTCACAGTTGATGGTCATAGAGTTATGTACACGGAACGTTTCATTGTATTTGTGGTCTTATATAACGAATAGTCTCATTCCCACAATGCAATGTGTCATTCTGCCCTCGAATGGACCTGACTGGTTGGCTTATTTTAGGGTTCAAGGGCGTAACACCTGTGCTGCCCTGTTACCATGACAACACCCACTCAGTTTCTCTGTACCCACCTGACAACCTGCCATCGCTCTGAAACCAGCAGAGTCCGTTCAGGTGTGAGAACGCCCGTGCCAGGTCAGGTATGACATTTACCTGGGGAGGGAAACGGCCCTGTTAGAACAGGTTGGTGTAGGAAACGGCCCGTTAGAGCAGGGTGGTGTAGGAAACGGCCCTGTTAGAGCAGGATGGTGTAGGAAACGGCTCCGTTAGAGCAGGGTGGTGTAGGAAACTGCTCCGTTAGAGCAGGATGGTGTAGGAAACGGCTCCGTTAGAGCAGGATGGTGTAGGAAACTGCTCCGTTAGAGCAGGGTGGTGTAGGAAACTGCTCCGTTAGAGCAGGATGGTGTAGGAAACAGCTCCGTTAGAGCAGGGTGGTGTAGGAAACTGCTCCGTTAGCAGGGTGGTGTAGCAGCACATCCAAAGGGTGAAGAATTTGAGAATTTAGGTCTAAATTACCCAGGAGGCCCAGGTCTGATAACACTGTCAGGCTGGAACGAGGCCACAACAGACTATTAATGATGGATTGCAGTTTAACAAGGTTTGGGGAATTTATAGTGTCTGTAGAGTGGTGGGCAGTACTGTTGTTTGTATTGAGAGCAGTGTTCAGGTCAGTAGTGATGTTCATGTTGTGATTAGTGTTGAGCTCTGTACCGGCGTTGGTGGAAAGCAGTGTTGGGTCAGTACTGGTGTTGGTGTGGAGAACACTGTGGAGGTCAGTACTGGTGTTGGTATGGAGAACACTGTGGAGGTCAGTACTGGTGTTGGTGTGGAGAACACTGTGGAGGTCAGTACTGGTGTTGGTATGGAGAACACTGTGGAGGTCAGTACTGGTGTTGGTATGGAGAACACTGTGGAGGTCAGTACTGGTGTTGGTGTGAAGAACACTGTGGAGGTCAGTACTGGTGTTGGTGTGAAGAACACTGTGGAGGTCAGTACTGGTGTTGGTATGGAGAACACTGTGGAGGTCAGTACTGGTGTTGGTATGGAGAACACTGTGGAGGTCAGTACTGGTGTTGGTATGGAGAACACTGTGGAGGTCAGTACTGGTGTTGGTATGAAGAACACTGTGGAGGTCAGTACTGGTGTTGGTATGGAGAACACTGTGGAGGTCAGTACTGGTGTTGGTATGGAGAACACTGTGGAGGTCAGTACTGGTGTTGGTATGGAGAACACTGTGGAGGTCAGTACTGGTGTTGGTATGGAGAACACTGTGGAGGTCAGTACTGGTGTTGGTATGAAGAACACTGTGGAGGTCAGTACTGATGTTGGTATGGAGAACACTGTGGAGGTCAGTACTGGTGTTGGTGTGAAGAACACTGTGGAGGTCAGTACTGATGTTGGTATGGAGAACACTGTGGAGGTCAGTACTGGTGTTGGTATGGAGAACACTGTGGAGGTCAGTACTGGTGTTGGTATGGAGAACACTGTGGAGGTCAGTACTGGTGTTGGTATGAAGAACACTGTGGAGGTCAGTACTGATGTTGGTATGGAGAACACTGTGGAGGTCAGTACTGGTGTTGGTATGGAGAACACTGTGGAGGTCAGTACTGGTGTTGGTATGGAGAACACTGTGGAGGTCAGTACTGGTGTTGGTGTGAAGAACACTGTGGAGGTCAGTACTGATGTTGGTATGGAGAACACTGTGGAGGTCAGTACTGGTGTTGGTGTGAAGAACACTGTGGAGGTCAGTACTGATGTTGGTATGGAGAACACTGTGGAGGTCAGTACTGGTGTTGGTATGGAGAACACTGTGGAGGTCAGTACTGGTGTTGGTATGGAGAACACTGTGGAGGTCAGTACTGGTGTTGGTATGAAGAACACTGTGGAGGTCAGTACTGATGTTGGTATGGAGAACACTGTGGAGGTCAGTACTGGTGTTGGTATGGAGAACACTGTGGAGGTCAGTACTGGTGTTGGTATGGAGAACACTGTGGAGGTCAGTACTGGTGTTGGTATTGAGAACACTGTGGAGGTCAGTACTGGTGTTGGTATGGAGAACACTGTGGAGGTCAGTACTGGTGTTGGTGTGAAGAACACTGTGGAGGTCAGTACTGATGTTGGTATGGAGAACACTGTGGAGGTCAGTACTGGTGTTGGTATGGAGAACACTGTGGAGGTCAGTACTGGTGTTGGTATGGAGAACACTGTGGAGGTCAGTACTGGTGTTGGTATGAAGAACACTGTGGAGGTCAGTACTGATGTTGGTATGGAGAACACTGTGGAGGTCAGTACTGGTGTTGGTATGGAGAACACTGTGGAGGTCAGTACTGGTGTTGGTATGGAGAACACTGTGGAGGTCAGTACTGGTGTTGGTATTGAGAACACTGTGGAGGTCAGTACTGGTGTTGGTATGGAGAACACTGTGGAGGTCAGTACTGGTGTTGGTAAGAAGAACACTGTGGAGGTCAGTACTGATGTTGGTATGGAGAACACTGTGGAGGTCAGTACTGGTGTTGGTATGGAGAACACTGTGGAGGTCAGTACTGGTGTTGGTATGGAGAACACTGTGGAGGTCAGTACTGGTGTTGGTATGAAGAACACTGTGGAGGTCAGTACTGATGTTGGTATGGAGAACACTGTGGAGGTCAGTACTGGTGTTGGTATGGAGAACACTGTGGAGGTCAGTACTGGTGTTGGTATGGAGAACACTGTGGAGGTCAGTACTGGTGTTGGTATGGAGAACACTGTGGAGGTCAGTACTGGTGTTGGTATGGAGAACACTGTGGAGGTCAGTACTGGTGTTGGTATGGAGAACACTGTGGAGGTCAGTACTGGTGTTGGTATGGAGAACACTGTGGAGGTCAGTACTGGTGTTGGTATGGAGAACACTGTGGAGGTCAGTACTGGTGTTGGTATGGAGAACACTGTGGAGGTCAGTGCTGGTGTTGGTATGGAGAACACTGTGGAGGTCAGTACTGGTGTTGGTATGGAGAACACTGTGGAGGTCAGTACTGGTGTTGGTATGGAGAACACTGTGGAGGTCAGTATTGGTGTTGGTATGAAGAACACTGTGGAGGTCAGTACTGATGTTGGTATGGAGAACACTGTGGAGGTCAGTACTGGTGTTGGTATGGAGAACACTGTGGAGGTCAGTACTGGTGTTGGTATGGAGAACACTGTGGAGGTCAGTACTGGTGTTGGTATGAAGAACACTGTGGAGGTCAGTACTGATGTTGGTATGGAGAACACTGTGGAGGTCAGTACTGGTGTTGGTATGGAGAACACTGTGGAGGTCAGTACTGGTGTTGGTATGGAGAACACTGTGGAGGTCAGTACTGGTGTTGGTATGGAGAACACTGTGGAGGTCAGTACTGGTGTTGGTATGGAGAACACTGTGGAGGTCAGTACTGGTGTTGGTATGGAGAACACTGTGGAGGTCAGTACTGGTGTTGGTATGGAGAACACTGTGGAGGTCAGTACTGGTGTTGGTATGGAGAACACTGTGGAGGTCAGTGCTGGTGTTGGTATGGAGAACACTGTGGAGGTCAGTACTGGTGTTGGTATGGAGAACACTGTGGAGGTCAGTACTGGTGTTGGTATGGAGAACACTGTGGAGGTCAGTACTGGTGTTGGTATGGAGAACACTGTGGAGGTCAGTACTGGTGTTGGTATTGAGAACACTGTGGAGGTCAGTACTGGTGTTGGTATTGAGAACACTGTGGAGGTCAGTACTGGTGTTGGTATTGAGAACACTGTGGAGGTCAGTACTGGTGTTGGTATTGAGAACACTGTGGAGGTCAGTACTGGTGTTGGTATTGAGAACACTGTGGAGGTCAGTACTGGTGTTGGTATTGAGAACACTGTGGAGGTCAGTACTGGTGTTGGTATTGAGAACACTGTGGAGGTCAGTACTGGTGTTGGTATTGAGAACACTGTGGAGGTCAGTACTGGTGTTGGTATGGAGAACACTGTGGAGGTCAGTACTGGTGTTGGTATGGAGAACACTGTGGAGGTCAGTACTGGTGTTGGTATGGAGAACACTGTGGAGGTCAGTACTGGTGTTGGTATGGAGAACACTGTGGAGGTCAGTACTGGTGTTGGTATGGAGAACACTGTGGAGGTCAGTACTGGTGTTGGTATGGAGAACACTGTGGAGGTCAGTACTGGTGTTGGTATGGAGAACACTGTGGAGGTCAGTACTGGTGTTGGTATGGAGAACACTGTGGAGGTCAGTACTGGTGTTGGTATGGAGAACACTGTGGAGGTCAGTACTGGTGTTGGTATGGAGAACACTGTGGAGGTCAGTACTGGTGTTGGTATGGAGAACACTGTGAAGGTCAGTACTGGTGTTGGTATGGAGAACACTGTGGAGGTCAGTACTGGTGTTGGTGTGGAGAACACTGTGGAGGTCAGTACTGGTGTTGGTATGGAGAACACTGTGGAGGTCAGTACTGGTGTTGGTATGGAGAACACTGTGGAGGTCAGTACTGGTGTTGGTATTGAGAACACTGTGGAGGTCAGTACTGGTGTTGGTATGGAGAACACTGTGGAGGTCAGTATTGGTGTTTGCAATAGGATTCCAGTTTTAGAGGTGGGGGGGGCAGGTTTGCTCCCACGCTAAGGTGAGGCCATATGTGGGTTTGCATCTAAAAATATTTTTCTGAGGAATCTTGCAGATCTGATTTCATTTCTCTGTCAGAAAACAGCCTTGTTAGACAGAGGCTGAACGCACGGCTGCTGAACAGGAATTGGCTGAAACTCACCTTCTGATCAGGCTGTAGGGGGAGGGACTCGACTCTTCTGCTGCAGCCCATCTCAGACCCCTGCACACACACCAGCACTGCCCAATCACTGCCCCCTATGGAGAGGGAGGGGAATAACAACACTGTCACACCACTGCACACACACCAGCACTGCCCAATCACTGCCCCCTATGGAGAGGGAGGGGAATAACAACACTGTCACACCACTGCACACACACCAGCACTGCCCAATCACTGCCCCCTACGGAGAGGGAGGGGAATAACAACACAGTCACACCACTGCACACACACCAGCACTGCCCAATCACTGCCCCCTATGGAGAGGGAGGGGAATAACAACACTGTCACACCACTGCACACACACCAGCACTGCCCAATCACTGCCCCCTACTGAGAGGGAGGGGAATAACAACACCGTCACACCACTGCACACACACCAGCACTGCCCAATCACTGCCCCCCTATGGAGAGGGAGGGGAATAACAACACAGTCACACCACTGCACACACACCAGCACTGCCCAATCACTGCACCCTATGGAGGGGGGGGGGTAACAACACTGTGAGAGTCATACAGGATCATTCTGGTGTGAGCAGATTCATTAGCCATGAGTGCGTCACAGTCTCATATCGTATCACATATATGGAATAGCACATACCACCCCCAGGGCATTTCCCAACCAGCCATGATTACAGTGAGCGACCCTTCCTGTATCAGGGATGTCTGAGCTGCCTGCCCTCCTACGGCACACTGCCAGGGCTTCCAGACGCTATTTAATGCCAAAGTCCAGTCAAACTGGCGCTACATCCGCCCACTTAATCATCCCCTTCGTCTGACTGAGTACACAATCATTTATATCCCCCTCCAGGCCGTCCCCAGGTGGTCAATGCATTTTCAGCTCACCTACCTGCTTATATAAAAGGTAAAAAAAGACCTAACAGTTAGCCTGTAACACACACACTAAGAAAGCTAACAGTTAGCGTTAGCCAACACAAACTGAGAACTAACAGTTCTTTCTTTAACTGTCATCTTAAAATAAATCAAATGCCCCTTTCATCTTCCTGCAAAAATAAAGATAAATTTGATTGCATAAGCATTCCCTCCACTCCCCCGTCGCTGGGCCCACCGCCGAGAACATCTGGCTCCCGTTCTGCCCCTTAAAAATGCCTGAGGAAACGACGTGGTGTTTTTGGACCGGGACCGAGACCTTCGTCTTTCTACTGTGTCACATAATGAATGGGAGGAAACCCAATTTTAAAAATCAGGGTCATGGTGGAACCTCTTTCTGCACTCGACCCTTTCCGTAAGAGCCGGTTTTTAGCGCTGGGAACATAAACAGCCCCTGTGGCTGCTGCTCCGTAAGATAAACAGCAGCTCAGCCATTTGGGTGCCACTCAGCCGCTGTGTGCGCAAATCACCCGAAAGGCAAATGCAGAAACCACACGGCTTCTACCAGGAGGACTGGCTACACATCTCACTCATGAGATCTGATCATAGAAACACAACCAGAGAAAAACATGCCTGAAAACTGAGAGATAAATAATTTTATGATTGGAGAGTGTGTGTGCTCACAGACAGAATCACTCACAGACAGAAAGCTTTCACAGACAGAATCATTCACAGACAGAATCACTCACAGACAGAATGCGTTCACAGACAGAATCACTCACAGACAGAAAGCTTTCACAGACAGAATCACTCACAGACAGAATGCGTTCACAGACAGAATCACTCACAGACAGAACGCTTTCACAGACAGTAGGGTCAGAAGCAGAGCTCAGTTCATCCCCTCCCAACCTTATCTTCTCTCTGTCAGTGCTGATAAAACACTGGACTGCTTCACTTCCACTGGATCCTGCTGTATATATCATGCCATATAAGTGGAGCTCAATAGGGCCCAGCTTAAACCAGAAAACAAGAAAGTATTCTACTATTAGCACTTGACCCAAAACTGCTGTGTTTTAACAAATTAAGGTCTGTGTGACTGCATGTGCGGGCGGGAGTGCATGTGTGTGCGAGTTTGTGCATGCGTGTGTGTGCGAGTGTTTGTGTGTGTGTGCGAGTGTGTGTATGTGCGGGCGTGCGAGTGTGTGTGTGTGTGTGTTGTTTACATTTGTAAGCTGACACCTTGGGACCCATGGTTACGGTGGCTGAGAAGTGCAAAACACAACGACATTTCACAAAACACAACGACATTTCACAAAACACAACGACATTTCACAAAACACAACGACATTTCACAAAACACAACGACATTTCACAAAACACAACGACATTTCACAAAACACAACGACATTTCACAAAACGGAAAGGGTAGGACAACACTTCTTGTTTGTGATTGGACAGAACCCAAGCCCCTCAATGTAATTTTCTTTCACAAAACGGAAAGGGTAGGACAACACTTCTTGTTTGTGATTGGACAGAACCCAAGCCCCTCAGCGAAATTACGAATCCTACTATGGCCATGCCAAGACCCGCCCTCCTCTGTCTCTGATTGGCTGGTCGTTCTGTGCGCTCTACCCACCCAACCCTCTGTTTGAGTTTAAGGTGACTCTCTTCGCTGGAGCGCATTGCAGTAACTTATTTTCCGAAATTGCATGCAAATTCAGGTAGCCTAACTAACGTTACAGCATAAAACGTGTACTGACATCCATTAGCCTAAAATAAGTTTACGTTTTTAATACCACCAATGTTGATAATAGTTCTAGGCTATGTGTCTCATTGCACATTCTAGTGCTAGCTAGAAAATCAGCTGGCTGATCACTCGGAGGGGAATTCAAGTTGATGAATAGTGCTGTATCGGATTATTCAGCTAGTCTATTAATGAAGCCTTAAATAAGCATACGTTTTTTTTTAAAATAAATACCGCCCGTGTTGATAACAATTATCCTATGTGTCTCATTGAAAAGTAATTAGTCACATAGGATGTTGCAGTGTGCTGGAATAGTTATTGTACATAAAGGGACCAAATATGGTCACACTTTATTGCTGTTCCATTATCGGGTTTAACCGTCTTCTATCTGCCTGTGAACAAACTCACTTAGGCCTACATGCACACAAGGCATAAGAAAACATGCCCAGGGAAAACTTGTATGACCTTGCATGTCATAAAACCAAGAATAAAACCCTCAGCGTTGCAGGAAAGTGAACAGACTTATGAGATCAGGTTTTGTATAGATTTGTGAAAATGAACATTGTGACTAATGACTTTTCAATGACACAAAGAACTGTTATCAACACTGCGAAACACTGGTGGTATTTACTAAAAAACGTAACGTATTAATTTATTTTATTAAACTTGATTTCCCCTCAGTGATCAGCTAGCACTAGTTAGAACAGTAGAAACGAGCTAGATTGTGCTAGAATAGTAGAATATATAAGAACTGTTATCAACATTGGTGGTATTTATTAAAAACATACGCTTATGGATGTCAGTACGTTTTATCCTGTAACGTTTACCTCCCTGAATTTCGAGAACAGGGCAATCGAGCGCGTTCTTAGACTGAAGAAGATGAGGTGGGTAGAGCGCACAGAACGACCAGCCAATCAGAGACAGAGGAGGGCGGGTCTTGGCATGGCCATAGTAGGATTCGTAATTTCGCTGAGGGGCTTGGGTTCTGTCCAATCACAAACAAGAAGTGTTGTCCTACCCTTTCCGTTTTGTGAAAGAAAATTACATTGAGGGGCTTGGGTTCTGTCCAATCACAAACAAGAAGTGTTGTCCTACCCTTTCTGTTTTGTGAAATGTCGTTGTGTTTTGTGAAATGTCGTTGTGTTTTGTGAAATGTCGTTGTGTTTTGTGAAATGTCGTTGTGTTTTGCACTTCTCAGCCACCGTACATGGTGGGTAAAATGCAGAAATTGTTCTGTCCTCAGTGGGTGTCTCAGAATTGGACAAAAAGGCTTTTATTCCTCCAGCATTATCCCTTTAGCCTCATCCCAGCCAGACTGTGTGATACAGCTTTAGCCCTTTAGCCTCATCTCAGCCAGACTGTGTGAAACAGCTTTAGCCCTTTAGCCTCATCTCAGCCAGACTGTGTGATACAGCTTTAGCCCTTTAGCCTCATCTCAGCCAGACTGTATGATACAGCTTTAGCCCTTTAGCCTCATCTCAGCCAGACTGTGTGATACAGCTTTAGCCCTTTAGCCTCATCTCAGCCAGACTGTGTGATACAGCTTTAGCCCTTTAGCCTCATCTCAGCCAGACTGTGTGATACAGCTTTAGCCCTTTAGCCTCATCTCAGTCAGACTGTGTGATACAGCTTTAGCCCTTTAGCCTCATCTCAGCCAGACTGTGTGATACAGCTTTAGCCCTTTAGCCTCATCTCAGCCAGACTGTGTGATACAGCTTTAGCCCTTTAGCCTCATCTCAGCCAGACTGTGTGAAACAGCTTTAGCCCTTTAGCCTCATCTCAGCCAGACTGTGTGATACAGCTTTAGCCCTTTAGCCTCATCTCAGCCAGACTGTGTGATACAGCTTTAGCCCTTTAGCCTCATCTCAGCCAGACTGTGTGATACAGCTTTAGCCCTTTAGCCTCATCTCAGCCAGACTGTGTGATACAGCTTTAGCCCTTTAGCCTCATCTCAGCCAGACTGTGTGATACAGCTTTAGCCCTTTAGCCTCATCTCAGCCAGACTGTGTGATACAGCTTTAGCCCTTTAGCCTCATCTCAGCCAGACTGTGTGATACAGCTTTAGCCCTTTAGCCTCATCTCAGCCAGACTGTGTGATACAGCTTTAGCCCTTTAGCCTCATCTCAGCCAGACTGTGTGATACAGCTTTAGCCCTTTAGCCTCATCTCAGCCAGACTGTGTGAAACAGCTTTAGCCCTTTAGCCTCATCTCAGCCAGACTGTGTGATACAGCTTTAGCCCTTTAGCTTAATCTCAGCCAGACTGTGTGATACAGCTTTTGCCCTTTAGCCTCATCTCAGCCAGACTGTGTGAAACAGCTTTAGCGCTTTAGCTTAATCTCAGCCAGACTGTGTGATACAGCTTTAGCCCTTTAGCCTCATCTCAGCCAGACTGTGTGATACAGCTTTAGCCCTTTAGCCTCATCTCAGCCAGACTGTGTGATACAGCTTTAGCCCTTTAGCCTCATCTCAGCCAGACTGTGTGATACAGCTTTAGCCCTTTAGCCTCATCTCAGCCAGACTGTGTGATACAGCTTTAGCCCTTTAGCCTCATCTCAGCCAGACTGTGTGATACAGCTTTAGCCCTTTAGCCTCATCTCAGCCAGACTGTGTGATACAGCTTTAGCCCTTTAGCCTCATCTCAGCCAGACTGTGTGATACAGCTTTAGCCCTTTAGCCTCATCTCAGTCAGACTGTGTGATACAGCTTTAGCCCTTTAGCCTCATCTCAGCCAGACTGTGTGATACAGCTTTAGCCCTTTAGCCTCATCTCAGCCAGACTGTGTGATACTGCTTTAGCCCTTTAGCCTCATCTCAGCCAGACTGTGTGATACAGCTTTAGCCCTTTAGCCTCATCTCAGCCAGACTGTGTGATACAGCTTTAGCCCTTTAGCCTCATCTCAGCCAGACTGTGTGATACAGCTTTAGCCCTTTAGCCTCATCTCAGCCAGACTGTGTGATACAGCTTTAGCCCTTTAGCCTCATCTCAGCCAGACTGTGTGATACAGCTTTAGCCCTTTAGCCTCATCTCAGCCAGACTGTGTGATACAGCTTTAGCCCTTTAGCCTCATCTCAGCCAGACTGTGTGATACAGCTTTAGCCCTTTAGCCTCATCTCAGCCAGACTGTGTGAAACAGCTTTAGCCCTTTAGCCTCATTTCAGCCAGACTGTGTGATACAGCTTTAGCCCTTTAGCCTCATCTCAGCCAGACTGTGTGATACAGCTTTAGCCCTTTAGCCTCATCTCAGCCAGACTGTGTGATACAGCTTTAGCCCTTTAGCCTCATCTCAGCCAGACTGTGTGATACAGCTTTAGCCCTTTAGCCTCATCTCAGCCAGACTGTGTGATACAGCTTTAGCCCTTTAGCCTCATCTCAGCCAGACTGTGTGATACAGCTTTAGCCCTTTAGCCTCATCTCAGCCAGACTGTGTGATACAGCTTTAGCCCTTTAGCTTAATCTCAGCCAGACTGTGTGATACAGCTTTAGCCCTTTAGCCTCATCTCAGCCAGACTGTGTATACAGCTTTAGCCCTTTAGCCTCATCTCAGCCAGACTGTGTGATACAGCTTTAGCCCTTTAGCCTCATCTCAGCCAGACTGTGTGATACAGCTTTAGCCCTTTAGCCTCATCTCAGCCAGACTGTGTGATACAGCTTTAGCCCTTTAGCTTAATCTCAGCCAGACTGTGTGATACAGCTTTAGCCCTTTAGCCTCATCTCAGCCAGACTGTGTGATACAGCTTTAGCCCTTTAGCCTCATCTCAGCCAGACTGTGTGATACAGCTTTAGCCCTTTAGCTTAATCTCAGCCAGACTGTGTGATACAGCTTTAGCCCTTTAGCCTCATCTCAGCCAGACTGTGTGATACAGCTTTAGCCCTTTAGCTTAATCTCAGCCAGACTGTGTGATACAGCTTTAGCCCTTTAGCCTCATCTCAGCCAGACTGTGTGATACAGCTTTAGCCCTTTAGCCTCATCTCAGCCAGACTGTGTGATACAGCTTTAGCCCTTTAGCCTCATCTCAGCCAGACTGTGTGATACAGCTTTAGCCCTTTAGCCTCATCTCAGCCAGACTGTGTGATACAGCTTTAGCCCTTTAGCCTCATCTCAGCCAGACTGTGTGATACAGCTTTAGCCCTTTAGCCTCATCTCAGCCAGACTGTGTGATACAGCTTTATCCCTTTAGCCTCATCTCAGCCAGACTGTGTGATACAGCTTTAGCCCTTTAGCCTCATCTCAGCCAGACTGTGTGATACAGCTTTAGCCCTTTAGCCTCATCTCAGTCAGACTGTGTGATACAGCTTTAGCCCTTTAGCCTCATCTCAGCCAGACTGTGTGATACAGCTTTAGCCCTTTAGCCTCATCTCAGCCAGACTGTGTGATACAGCTTTAGCCCTTTAGCCTCATCTCAGCCAGACTGTGTGATACAGCTTTAGCCCTTTAGCCTCATCTCAGCCAGACTGTGTGATACAGCTTTAGCCCTTTAGCTTCATCTCAGCCAGACTGTGTGATACAGCTTTAGCCCTTTAGCCTCATCTCAGCCAGACTGTGTGATACAGCTTTAGCCCTTTAGCCTCATCTCAGCCAGACTGTGTGATACAGCTTTAGCCCTTTAGCCTCATCTCAGCCAGACTGTGTGATACAGCTTTAGCCCTTTAGCCTCATCTCAGCCAGACTGTGTGATACAGCTTTAGCCCTTTAGCCTCATCTCAGCCAGACTGTGTGATACAGCTTTAGCCCTTTAGCCTAATCTCAGCCAGACTGTGTGATACAGCTTTAGCCCTTTAGCCTCATCTCAGCCAGACTGTGTGATACAGCTTTAGCCCTTTAGCCTCATCTCAGCCAGACTGTGTGATACAGCTTTAGCCCTTTAGCCTCATCTCAGCCAGACTGTGTGATACAGCTTTAGCCCTTTAGCCTCATCTCAGCCAGACTGTGTGATACAGCTTTAGCCCTTTAGCCTCATCTCAGCCAGACTGTGTGATACAGCTTTAGCCCTTTAGCCTCATCTCAGCCAGACTGTGTGATACAGCTTTAGCCCTTTAGCCTCATCTCAGCCAGACTGTGTGATACAGCTTTAGCCCTTTAGCCTAATCTCAGCCAGACTGTGTGATACAGCTTTAGCCCTTTAGCCTCATCTCAGCCAGACTGTGTGATACAGCTTTAGCCCTTTAGCCTCATCTCAGCCAGACTGTGTGATACAGCTTTAGCCCTTTAGCCTCATCTCAGCCAGACTGTGTGATACAGCTTTAGCCCTTTAGCCTCATCTCAGCCAGACTGTGTGATACAGCTTTAGCCCTTTAGCCTCATCTCAGCCAGACTGTGTGATACAGCTTTAGCCCTTTAGCCTCATCTCAGCCAGACTGTGTGATACAGCTTTAGCCCTTTAGCCTCATCTCAGCCAGACTGTGTGATACAGCTTTAGCCCTTTAGCTTCATCTCAGCCAGACTGTGATACAGCTTTAGCCCTTTAGCCTCATCTCAGCCAGACTGTGTGAAACAGCTTTAGCCCTTTAGCCTCATCTCAGCCAGACTGTGTGATACAGCTTTAGCCCTTTAGCCTCATCGCAGTGATATTCTCTGCCTGTGCACTCATTTCATATGAATGTTTGAGGCATTTTATTTCATAATAAAACATCAGTTTAGAGGTCAAAATAATATTATTCAGATAATTCATTTCAATATAATAAATTAACTATAATGTTTTGGCTGAATAGATTGGGAGCAGACTGGCAGGAGAGAATAGACTTATATTAAACCGTACGGCCACAGTGCCCAGGCCCGCAGTGTGCCCAGGCCCCCCCCCCCCCCCCCCTGTCTTTGGGCCAGTTAGTATTATTACTAACATATGTAATACGGTGCGAGTGAGAGAGGCTTGTGTGAGAGGGACAGGTGATTACTGGAGTCTGAGGGGTCATGACCCAGCACCCCAGGAAGAGGCTGCTGGAGTCGTTAAGTGTGGGTCTGTTCGTCTAATCACCTCTCAGGCTCTTTAATCCTCTTTCTGTGGAGGGCCCAGTGGGCGGGCCTATTGGGCTCATGACTGACAGCTGTGAATCCTGTTACACTGACGAACCCTGAACAATCCACAGCTACACTGAGTCACACCAGACTATGAAGCGGAAGCACTAAACTAGACTACACGGAAGGATGAAACTAACAAATCTAGACTACACTGCAGCTAGTGTTGCCAACCGTCCCTTGAAATACGGGACCGTCCCTTATTTGGAAAATAAAAGACCCGTCCCTTAACGAACTGATAAGGGACGCAGTTTGTCCCTTATTTTGGGGACTCAATGAATGACAGAGCGATTTATATGAGAAATTACGGTAATCTTAGTCTTTAAGAGCTCACAGCAGCTCATTGATTTTTCCTTTGTTCAGATGATGTCAAGTTCTGTAGTAGTTGTTGGTAGGCTACACAAGTGTAGTCATGGCCTTTGAAGTAAAAAAAAAAAAAAAGAGTTTTTGTTTACAGTTAAAAGATGATTTTTGCACTAATGACTTATTCCGAAGAATAAGTAAACATTTCTGTTTTGCACTGAGTTCTCTCAAATAAGTACAGGCCAAAGATGTTTGCACTACTACTAATGTTAAATGTTTTTATACTTTATATGTTTTTATATTGTTCTTTAAACTGTGAAACTGTAGTTATTTTACTTTAAATTGAAGTTTGACATAGTGTTGAAGAACGTATTCCTCAAAAATACAAAACTGATCAAATTCAGGTTTGTGTGTCTTAGTACATGGGCTTATTACAGATGCATGTCTGGTATATGGATTGGACTTGTTACAACCAAGTAGGCCTATGTTATATGTTAAAGTGTAGTAGTAATGCAGGTGTAAAAAAAGGTTAAAAAATTGGCCTGTGCCGCGAGGGCCGCTAAGGTGTCCCTTATTTCAATTTCTGATAGTTGGCAACCCTAACTGCAGCACTAACTAACTAACTAACTAGACTACACTGAATCACTAACCTAACTAGACTACACTGAAGCACTAAACTAGACTACACTGAAGCACTAAACAAACTAGACTACACTGAAGCACTAACCTAACTAGACTACACTGAATCACTAACCTAACTAGACTACACTGAAGCACTAAACTAGACTACACTGAAGCACTAAACAAACTAAACTAGACTACACTGAAGCACTAAACTAGACTACACTGAAGCACTAAACAAACTAAACTAGACTACACTGAAGCACTAAACTAACTAATCTAGACTACACTGAAGCACTAAACTAGACTACATGAAAGCATGAAACTAACAAATCTAGACAACACTCCAGCACTAAACTAGACTACACTGCAGCACTAAACTAACTAACCTTGACTACACGGAAGCACTAAACTAACTAGACTACACTGAAGCACTAACTAGACTACACTGAAGCACTAAAGTAACTAGACTACACTGAAGCACTAAACTAACGAAGCTAGACTACACTGAAGCACTAAACTAGTCTACACGGAAGCACTAAACTAATCTAGACTACACTGAAGCACTAAACTAATAAATCTAGACTACACTGAAGCTTTCTGAGCAGAAGTGAACCTCTATGAATATATATATACAGGTGCAGCTCAAAAAATTAGAATATCGTGAAAAAGTTTTCTAATTTGAAAAAGTATTTTTTGTCACTCATTTCAGAGAGTGAAACTCATATATTATATAGATTCATTACACATAGAGTGAAATATTTCAAGCCTTTATTTCTTGTAATTTTGATGATTATGGCTTACAGCTAATGAAACCCAAAATTCAGTGTCTCAGAAAATTAGAATATTTTGCGTTAACATATTTTTAAAGTATCATATTTAATATTTGGTCGCATATCCTTTGCATGCTGTTACTTCCTGAAGTCTGTGACCAATCAACATCAAAAGACTCTCAATATCTTATTTTCAGGTACTGTTACAAACGATACTATAACCTCTCTGCATTTGAACTGATCTCTATGAGAATTGGGGGGTAAAACTAGATTCAGCTGTAAATTACGCTGGTACAGTATGGAACACATGACTGGCGAAATGGCTGTACGTCATCAAGGGTCTAAGGTATCAAACGAGCCCCAAACCATCACTCTGCGGCCAGATATGGAGTAGATGTGGATGGATCCCTTTAAGGGTTGTTTCTCCTGACTTTTTTCCCCATAGAGTTCTATAGGAAAATGAGTCAGGAGAAATAACCCTTGCAGTGATCCATCCACATCTACTCCATATCTGGCAACAGAGTGATGGTTTGGGGCTCGTTCGATAGCTCAGACCCTTGATGACTTACAGCCATTTAGCCAGCCATGTGTTCCATACTGTACCAATGTAATTTACAGCTGAATCTAGTCTCACCCCCCAATTCTCATAGAGATCAGTTCAAATGCAGAGAGGTTATAACTGATCCAGAACTCAGCTGCCCGGCTTGTGTTTAACCTCCCGAAATTTTCACGTCACCCCCCTGTTGAGGTCACTCCACTGGCTGCCAGTTGCAGCTAGGATCAGGTTCAAAGTTCTGACCCTGGCCCACACTGCAGCTAATAGGACAGGCCCTGTCTACCTGCAGGACCTGATCCAGACCTATGTTCCTGCTCGACCACTTCGCTCATCTACAGCAGGGCGCCTCGCACTTCCCCCCCTCCGTGTCAATGGCGCTCACTCCTCCCGACTGCGGAGCTTTTCCATCCTAGCTCCCCAGTGGTGGAATTAACTTCCCATTCCCCTACGCTCAATACCAACCCTGCCTGCTTTCCGTCGTGGCCTGAAAACACACCTTTTTATAATATATGAGTTTCACTCTCTGAAATGAGTGACAAAAAATATTTAACTTTTTCACGATATTCTAATTTTTTGAGCTGCACCTGTACAAAAGGATATTTTAAACAGAAATGTCAGCCTTCTGAAAAGTATGTTCATTTCTATGCACTCAATACTTGGTTGGGGCTCCTTTTGCATAAATTACTGCATCAATGCGGCGTGGCATGGAGGCGATCAGCCTGTGGCACTGCTGAGGTGTAATGGAAGCCCAGGTTGCTTTGATAGGTTGCTTCAGGTCGTCTGCATTGTTTGGTCGGGTGTCTCTCATCTTCCTCTTGACAATACACCCATAGATTCTCTATGGGGTTCAGGTCAGGCGAGTTTGCTGGCCAATTAAGCACAGTAATACCATGGTCATTGAACCAGCTTTTGGTACTTTTGGCAGTGTGGGCAGGTGCCAAGTCCTGTTGGAAAATGAAATCAGCATCTCCATAAAGCTTGTCAGCAGAAGGAAGCATGAAGTGCTCTAAAATTTCCTGGTAGATGGCTGCGTTGACTGTGGACTTCAGAAAACACAGTGGACATGGCACCCCAAATCATCACTGACTGTGGAAACTTCACACTGGACTTCAAGCAACGTGGATTCTGTGCCTCTCCACTCTTCCTCCAGACTCTGGGACCTTGATTTCCAAATGAAATGCAAAATTTACTTTCATCTGAAAAGAGGACTTTGGACCACTGAGCAACAGTCCAGTTCTTTTTCTCCTTAGCCCAGGTAAGACGCTTCTGACGTTGTCTCTGGTTCAGGAGTGGCTTGACACGAGGAATGCGACATTTGTAGCCCATGTCCTGGATTCGTCTGTGCGTGGTGGCTCTTGATGCACTGACTCCAGCCTCAGTCCACTCCTTGTGAAGCTCCCCCAAATTCTTGAATGGATTTTGCTTGACAATCCTCTCAAGGCTGCGGTTATCCCTGTTGCTTGTGCACCTTTTCCTACCACACTTTTTCCTTCCACTCAACTTTCTATGAATATGATTGGATACAGCACTCTGTGAACAACCAGCTTCTTTAGCAATGACCTTTTGTGGCTTACCCTCCTTGTGGAGGGTGTCAATGACTGTCTTCTGGACATCTGTCAAGTCAGCAGTCTTCCCCATGATTGTGTAGCCTACTGAACCAGACTGAGAGACCATTTAAAGGCTCAGGAAACCCTTGCAGGTGTTTTGAGCTAATTAGCTGATTAGAGTGTGACACCATGAGTTTCCAATATTGAACTTTTTCACAATATTCAAATTTTCTGAGACACTGAATTTGGGTTTTCATTAGCTGTAAGCCATAATCATCAAAATTACAAGAAATAAAGGCTTGAAATATTTCACTAATATATGAGTTTCACTTTCTGAAATGAGACAAAAAATATTGAACTTTTTCACGATATTCTAATTTTTTGAGCTGCACCTGTATATATATACAGATATAGCGCCTTTCTCACTGGCCGGCAGCGCTTTATATTAATGAGAGGAAGCTCGCTTCTACCACCACCAATGTGTAGCACCCACCTGGGTGATCCAACGGCAGCCATGTTTCATCAGAATACTCACCACACATCACAGTTTATGATACTATCTAGTTTGTAGGTAAATGGTGAGCACTAGGTACCCTTTAGTGGTAGGAAAATAGTGAGCATTGTTGGTCTGAAAGGCTTGTTTTTATCATTGTGTTACGTTATGTTATGTTACAGTAAGCTAAAATGAACCGCAAATGACATAATATATTAAACCGAACCATCCTGGAGATCAACAATAACTCACAGCAGTATACGGATACATACTGAACTATGAGGAAATACGATTGAACCTCAGAGATTGTAACGGTCAGAAGCCAAAGCCTGCTGGCTGCACAAGGTGAATAAATGGGATGAAAGCCAGCAATGTGGCGTCCGTCTGTCCGTCCCTCACCTGGCGGGCCCACGTCCTGCCATCGAGCAGCGCTGGCCTCGGCGTGCTGTGAAACCCTGACCGTGTAGCCGTGCGCTTGCAGGACGCGCTGGTACAGCTGTACCTCCGTATCCATGGCAACGCGCCGACCCGTCAGCACCATCGCCTTCCTGCCACGCCCTGATTGGCTCAGCTGGACCTGGGTAGGTGGACAAGAGGGCAGATTAAGCATCTGAGCATGGCTGACTGTTGATATAACGTTGTCTGGGTGCAGCTGAATGTTGATATAATGTTGTCTGGGTGCAGCTGAACGTTGATATAACGTTGTCTGCACATTATCTTTTGTTAAGCGTTAGAAACATGTGCAGATGATTTGTTTGAACGTTTGGTTTTCATCACAAATTAGCATACTGAAAACAAACTGAAATAAAATATTATGTCAACACCACAATATATGAGCAAATGCATAAATGATTTCTGCTCTTAAACGTGCACATGTTTACAGTATACTGTGCTTTTAAACGAGCACATGTTTACAGTATACTGTGCTTTTAAACGTGCACATGTTTACAGTATACTGTGCTTTTAAACGCGCACATGTTTACAGTATACTGTGCTTTTAAACGTGCACATGTTTACAGTATACTGTGCTTTTAAACGCGCACATGTTTACAGTATACTGTGCTTTTAAACGTGCACATGTTTACAGTATACTGTGCTTTTAAACGTGCACATGTTTACAGTATACTGTGCTTTTAAACGCGCACATGTTTACAGTATACTGTGCTTTTAAACGTGCACATGTTTACAGTATACTGTGCTTTTAAACGCGCACATGTTTACAGTATACTGTGCTTTTAAACGTGCACATGTTTACAGTATACTGTGCTTTTAAACGTGCACATGTTTACAGTATACTGTGCTTTTAAACGTGCACATGTTTACAGTATACTGTGCTTTTAAACGTGCACATGTTTACAGTATACTGTGCTTTTAAACGTGCACATGTTTACAGTATACTGTGCTTTTAAACGTGCACATGTTTACAGTATACTGTGCTTTTAAACGTGCACATGTTTACAGTATACTGTGCTTTTAAACGAGCACATGTTTACAGTATACTGTGCTTTTAAACGAGCACATGTTTACAGTATACTGTGCTTTTAAACGAGCACATGTTTACAGTATACTGTGCTTTTAAACGTGCACATGTTTACAGTATACTGTGCTTTTAAACGCGCACATGTTTACAGTATACTGTGCTTTTAAACGCGCACATGTTTACAGTATACTGTGCTTTTAAACGCGCACATGTTTACAGTATACTGTGCTTTTAAACGCGCACATGTTTACAGTATACTGTGCTTTTAAACGCGCACATGTTTACAGTATACTGTGCTTTTAAACGCGCACATGTTTACAGTATACTGTGCTTTTAAACGCGCACATGTTTACAGTATACTGTGCTTTTAAACGCGCACATGTTTACAGTATACTGTGCTTTTAAACGCGCACATGTTTACAGTATACTGTGCTTCATTCCATTAATGTCAAGGCATGAGCCATAATGGGGCCTTTTGTAACGCAGCACATATCGAGCTGTAAAACCTGGGACAGTCCGTTACTCTGAGCAGAACAGGGTCTGGTGTGTCACCACGATGACCTCTGACCTCACACCCCAATCTGTCCATCAGGGGGTCAGAGACGGGTTAGGAATAGGCTCTCCACTACACAACAACACTTGTCTTTATGTGTTTAGTTCTAAACATCCGTATTTATGGTGTTTATTTATTTTAAGTACTCATAGTTCCTCGGTGGAATTAGGGTGATTATGGTCTTTTAGAAGCTTTCTGTGTGGGATTGCAAGAATATGTGACTGTGAGCTCAGTGCACTGGAAGCTCACAGTGTAAAATACCCTCCCTGCTATCCATGGGTTTACAGAGTGATTTCACCTGACTGTGCCAGTCCCGTTTAATCGTCCCCACAGACTGTACTTTTACTTTTTAATGTGTGATTATAACTCTCTAATTGTATTTTTATAGTGAAAGTATTTAGTAGTTTAACACTTATATGAAGCATTAGTTTATACTGGTGAAGTGTAAAATGTGTCTTTAAATTTTTTTTTTGTATAAAGTTTTGATTCACTCAGCCTGAAATGAGCCCCTAACATTACACTGTGGGTATCGAGGTCACAGAGTCCTTCATTAAGACCAGGTAATACTGAGGAGTTCCTCTGCTCCATACAAACCACAATACACTACATAGAAAACAGTGAACCTACAGGTGTTTCTCTCTGTCAAACTGCTGGGACACTAGTTAATAAAACAGGCAGTGAGGTTTAGAGCTGCAGGTGCGCATTGAGCCGAAATGGAACCTTAATGATGATCAGTACTGACGGAACTTCAAAAAGAACTCTGCTTCAGCCAATCAGGTCGGACTTCAGGAGGCCTTGCCCCAGAGCTGTCCAAAAGGAACTCTTTCATACTTGAGCCGACAAGTAGCTAAAAGTTAGCCTCCTCACGCCACCTTTTGTCACAATATGGCCACTGTTTACCGGCCCATAATGCACCACACTATCACTGTTCACTTCCTGCAATCCTCCTTCGCACGCTAGGGCTGCGTCCCAATAGTCGAAAAATGCAACCTTTCCTTCTCCACTACCACCTCCTCTACTCCGTGCCCTGGAAACGGATGTTTGTGTTTTAATCTAATGTTGCTGATTGCATCTTAATTACGTATTAATGGTTACATTTTAATTAATGTCTCGACGCAAACTGCAATGTCAGGTACATTGTATACTGAACATGCAAATACTTGTACTCGAAACGTTCACAGTTTTGCAGTGGTAGAGAGAGAGTGGAGGTAGGGAGGTGGGGAGTGAAGAATATTGGGATGCAGCCTAGGCTTCCACCGTCTCCTTCCCAAAATGCACTTCTTTCCGCTGTTCCTTTTGCACACTTCTCCTTGTTTGACACTTCTTCATATGACCCTTCCCATAATGCATCTCTGAAGACAGTATCATGGCACCACACTCCCTCTTTCCTCAAACATAGCAGAACAGCTGATGGTCTGAGTTCCGTTAGAGGCCAGACACCAGGGTATAGTATAGTATCTCAGCTGTTAGTCTATCCTGAATGCCCTGTATGTGTTTCACATGCATGTTCGCACACAGCCACTGTCCCAGCGAGAGGGCATCATGTATTCCCTGCAGAGACCCAAGCCTGTTTATGAGCTGGCTGTTCATCTGGGTTCAAAGGTCAATTCAAGAGTCACTTTACTGGCACAAAGATACTCCACCTCAAATCCTCCAAAAACTGAATATAATATGCAACTATGGCTGATCATTTTTGTCATCACCCTGTGATTTGTGATGTTTTCAGACTGGTTAATTAGATCTTCCGTCTTCTTTGAACGTGTATTAAAAATATTTTTATAATTATTGACCTTCCATATCTGTAAACCAATGAAGTGACACATAAATACAAAAAGCCCTCATATTTGTGTTATCTAAATGTTGTGTCGCTGTTGCTGGCTGAAGCAGTCACAAATGCTTGAGCAAGATCCTTTACGAATGCGCCTGGTCATTTTGTGATTTAACGCGGTTTGGCAACGCGGTTCTGTTTCCTGGCATGCTAATAGAGCTCTTGAATAGACATTAGAGGGGGGGGGGGGATGAATGTGTAAAATGAATGTGAAAGTAAGTTTACTTTGCTGATATTTAGCGGACACTCTTATCCAGAGTGACTTGCAGTGCAAACACAAGGACAGAGATCAGGGATCATAGTGCAGTGCTCCCCTAGAAGCACAGACTCCATTCAGAACTTGTGAACTACCCCCTGTTGAACATGAACATTCAAAATAAAACCTAAGTTTGTTGAGTTAGTTTATAGGAAGCAAAGGTCTTACTTCAAATGTAAACAAAACTCCTGAACAGCTTCCTGAACAGAACAGCAGTTTTTACTTTCGTAAAGTATGCAGCTGAATAACAAACAAGATGTCCTCCAGTACCCCCCCCCCCCCCCCCCCCCCACACTGAGTTATTTAATATGAAATGCAAGCTGTGGGGTAATATCGGCCTCCCCTACATCAACTATGCTTTTTCTTCATTTGCTATGTGTGTATGTGTGTGTGTGTGTATATGTGTGTGTGTGTGTGTGTGTGTGTGTGTGTATATGTGTGTGTGTGTGTGTGTGTGTGTGTGTGTGTATATGTGTGTGTGTGTATATGTGTGTGTGTGTGTGTGTATATATGTGTGTGTGTGTGTGTGTATATGTGTGTTTATGTGTGTGTGTGTATATATGTGTGTTTATGTGTGTGTGTGTGTATATGTGTGTTTATGTGTGTGTGTGTGTATATGTGTGTTTATGTGTGTGTGTATATGTGTGTATATGTGTGTGTGTGTATATGTGTGTTTATGTGTGTGTGTGTGTATATGTGTGTTTATGTGTGTGAATGTGTGTATGTGTGTGTTGTGTGTGTGTGTGTATATGTGTGTTTATGTGTGTGTGTGTATATATGTGTGTTTATGTGTGTGTGTGTGTATATGTGTGTTTATGTGTGTGTGTGTGTATATGTGTGTATATGTGTGTGAATGTGTGTGTATGTGTGTTTATGTGTGTGTGTGTATATATGTGTGTTTATGTGTGTGTGTGTGTATATGTGTGTTTATGTGTGTGTGTGTATATGTGTGTATATGTGTGTGTATGTGTGTGAATGTGTGTATGTGTGTGTATATGTGTGTGTATGTGTGTTTATGTGTGAGAGAGAGAGACAGAAAAGCAGTTGCTGTAGTTAAGGCCTGTTTGATTTTTCTTCCCTCCCTCCCTGTTTGGCCCAGTAAGCGTTTCCATCTGGAGCCGTTTCCTTCTGGAGCCGCAGCCCGTCTGACGGGAAGGCCGCAGCACAAACGGCCGGGTCACTCCGGCCCCACATACCCAGACCTGCAAGTATCTCCCAGCGCTGCTTTTCCTGCGCCTGGACCTCACAAAGCTGCCAATACAGGGCCATAAACGTCACTGTGTTTCCCAAAGCTTATTCACTGCACAACACACTTGCTTTTTCAGTGTAGCAATAAATATACACAGTTAGGCAGTAACACAGTGTCCTGGAGTTATTTTTTTGTTTACTGCAGCCCTGAGAAAAAGTAAAAAGAACAGATCTTACAGTGTTTGAACATAAGTACTGTGAGTTACTGCCTTTAATAGCACAATGGAATTAGCTGCTTATTCAGTAACCATTTAGGCCCCAAATTCATATTTAATCCCTAACTGGAACTAATTTGTGCTCTGTCTATGTATTCCAATAAATATTTAACGTCCCTAAATTGGCCTGTTGGGCAGGGAGGCACCGGTAAGGGGCGGGGTTAATACTTCCTGTCCCAGCAGGCTGTGGTGTGATTGGCTGAGCTGAGTGTGTGGTGTGCGGGGGAAGGGTGGTTCCATGGAGAAGGAGAGTTATATAATTGTGTGTGTGTGTGTGTGGGAGGGGGCATTATAAACTGACATGCAGTAGTGATGCTGGCCGTCTGGAAACACATTGTGGTCATGGAAACCGTAACACCATGGCGCAACCCAACACCGACGAGTTCCCAATGAATTAGGAAATTAGAGTGTGTTTGTGTGTGTCTGTGTCTGTGTCTGTGTGAGTGTGTTTCTGTTTGTGTGTGTGTCTGTGTGAGTGTGTTTCTGTTTGTGTGTGTCTGTGTGTGTGTGTGTGTGTGTGTGTGCGTACAGAGGTGTAAAGTCCAGGGGTCAGAAAGTAAAAGTCCTGCCATGTGTTTCATCCACCCATGAACTCAACCAGCTGATTTAAATATTAGTTCTAACTCCTGGCTGAAGAATTGTGCTAATTAGCAAATACCGGTGATTGGAACCAAATACTGGGGAGAACTTTTACTTTATGAACCTAGATTTTACACCTCCAATGTGTGTGGGCAGGGGCGTCGTAGTGGGGGGAATAGTGGAACTGACTATCTAGGGCACCAGAATTTAGTTTTGTGCCCCAGTGTGTGTGTGTGTGTGTGTGTGTGTTTGTATTTGTGTGTGTGTGTGTGTTTGTGTTTGTGTTTGTGTATGTATGTATTTTTGTGTGAGTGTGTGCACGCATGTGTGTGTGTGTGTGTGTGTGTGTGTGTGCTGGGGGCAGGATTCACCATGCACATAGCACTGTCAGAGCTTGATGGGGACAGCTGTAGTACTCACACTCTATTCATAGATAACAGTTAGGATGGAGGACGAGAGCTTGGACAGGCCACAGTCCACACAGAACATTCTCAGCTCATCCTCATTTTCACTACACACCTGCTATGTTCTCTAAAAATGCCCCAGGACCGCAAACACAGTGCACAATATGACGCAGCGCGCCAACGCTCAACAACACAAACAAACCGGGAAGGGTGGCAAACAGTCAAAATGTCAAGAAAGGCAAGTGTGTGAAGGCAAGTGTGTGAAGGCAAGTCTCTACAGTCGCAAAGATTGATGTGGAGTCCCAAGGTGGGGGGCGTAGCTTGTGACATCACACGGTGGAACTGGCCGCCCCCCCTGACACCAGACCTCCCTTACGAGCTGGGCAGCCCCAGGGGCTGTGACCTTGTGACAGTGGGTGAGTTTGGGGCTGGCATGTGTGCCACTGAACACCGTAAAAAGGCTGTTATAAATACAAGTGCTATCTTTAAAGTCCCAGCCCCCCTGACCCCCACCCCTACTGGCACTGCGTTCCCCGGACAGGCATATGTCACAGAGACAGAGAACCCCCCCCCTAAAGACACCCCCAAAGCGCCCCTCTACCCCGCTACGCACACCCCCCTGCAGAGGAATGCGCCCCCGGAGCTCACCTCCAGCCCAGAGGTGCAGAAAACATCCCATAGAGACATCCCAGCAGAGTCCCATAAGGGCACACAAGATATCATAATAATAATAATAATAATATATGTTGTTTATATAGCACATTTCTCACCAGGAGAGCCCCAGTAACCCCAGACTCAGCAGCATCTACAGAAATATAGAATCAGAGCTAATCAGCTCAAACAGCTCAAACAGAAAGACTCATATCTTAGCAGGGCGTAAAGAGTCGTACTGTCATCGCTTCAGGTTTAGCAGATCTGTGGAGAGGAGACCGTCCCAAACTGACCTTTTGTACTCTTCCAAAAAATTTAATTAATTTGTCGCCTTGGCATGTTGTCCAATGTTGCTAAGTAAGTGGTGGACGATCAGTCTTTTAACATGACGGTATCAGCTGGTCTAATCAATCGAGCAAGAGCTGAAGCCAAATCTGGACTCCAAAGATCTGGACCGGAGCGCCGTGACCTACAGCTCATTACAAAGTGTTCCTGTATGAGGGACATTGGTGAGACTGGAGGTTATTTTTAACACTGTTAACTCCTGCACACTTAACACCCTCCAGCATCTCAGATTCAGCGTCTCCATTTCCACAGCTAACATTTGTCCACTAAAACCTACAAACACAAAGCAAACATCAATATTCCCAGAAAACAACAAAAGAACTTGGTGGCAAACAAGCAGCAATTATAGCGGTATGAAAAGGTTGGTGTTTACAGTAAAGATTTTTATATAGTACGCTGGTTTTGACGCAACTTTTAATTTCCACATTCATGCTTGAAGGAGAATGGAAGCTTCCATTTGGAGCTGAACATGAGGGGGGGGGGGGGGGGGGGGGGTGGGGGGGTAATGTAAGGAAGTTTAAATGTTGGAAAGGGGGGGGGTTGGTCGGTAATGTAAGGAATTTTAAATGAGAGAAAGGGGGGGGTGTCTGTAATGTAAGGAAGTTTAAATGAGAGAAAGGGGGGGGGGTTGGTCTGTAATGTAAGGAAGTTTAAATGAGAGAAAGGGGGGGGTTGGTCTGTAATGTAAGGAAGTTTAAATGAGAGAAAGGGGGGGGGTTGGTCTGTAATGTAAGGAAGTTTAAATGAGAGAAAGGGGGGGGGGGGTTGGTCTGTAATGTAAGGAAGTTTAAATGAGAGAAAGGGGGGGGGGGTTGGTCTGTAATGTAAGGAAGTTTAAATGAGAGAAAGGGGGGGGGTTGGTCTGTAATGTAAGGAAGTTTAAATGAGAGAAAGGGGGGGGTGTCTGTAATGTAAGGAAGTTTAAATGAGAGAAAGGGGGGGGGGTTGGTCTGTAATGTAAGGAAGTTTAAATGAGAGAAAGGGGGGGGGTTGGTCTGTAATGTAAGGAAGTTTAAATGAGAGAAGGGGGGGGGGGTTGGTCTGTAATGTAAGGAAGTTTAAATGAGAGAAAGGGGGGGGGTTGGTCTGTAATGTAAGGAAGTTTAAATGAGAGAAAGTTGCTGTTGAAGTTTTAGTTTGGGACAGGCTGCTGGCTGAGGGCCCGTTGAGGGCCCGGGGCGGTGTTGGGTTTGTTGGTATTCTGAGGAGGAACAGAGTGGATGTTTGCGCCGCGGGATTGTTTTTTTGCTTGGTAACCAGTCAAAGGCCTGGCACGGCACTCTGTGCTGCGCTGAAAGGATGGAGCACTCTGTTGCCACTGTTTCCTCGGATAAGATTCGGTGCTGCTACTTCTGGGCCCAGGATATAAATATCCCAGCATGCACCAGCACAAAGCCATGACTGCAGTTACAGCCCTCCACATATAGCACAGGCAGGACTCTTCTCTCACCTCGCCTCTCCATGGGGTTTTTGTGGACAATTAAAGAAGCCCAGGGACCTGTAAGTATGTGCGTGTGCACGCAGTGGAGTAGCTCAGTGGGGGTAAGCGTGTGTATGTGCATGTGCACGCAGTGGAATGCTTCGGCGCTGGACACGGTTCAGGGGCAGGAGAGCTCAGGGATGTCAGTCATGTCTCAAAAGGGAGGTTTTGTTACATCGTCAAGCCAACACTTCCTGGACGCCTGCAGTTGCTCACACATGTAACTACACTTCCCATAGTGCAGCCCGTACTAACAGCACTGACTCTGCTCACTACAAGAGCACAGACAAGACAGGCACTCTTAAACCATCACAGAGCATCACTACAAGAGCCCAGACAAGACAGACACTCTTAAACAATCACAGAGCATCACTACAAGAGCCCAGACAAGACAGACACTCTTAAACAATCACAGAGCATCACTACGAGAGCCCAGACAAGACAGGCACATTTTTAAAGAACGCTCAGGGGCCACATGTATAAAGCTCGGAGTAAAAGAATGCGTAAAAGAACGCTCAGGGGCCACATGTATAAAACTCTGAGTAAAAGAATGTGTAAAAGAACACTCAGGGGCCACATGTATAAAACTCTGAGTAAAAGAATGCGTAAAAGAACGCTCAAGGAGAAAGTCGGAAATCCGCTTAAACTTTTTTTTGCATTTTTGTCCCTCTGCCTTTCTCTCACGGTGTCGCCATATCACACTGACTCCAAACATTGCGTACGCATGGTGTCCAGCGTGTGCAGAGGTACACATGGTGTCCAGCGTGTGCAGAGGTACGCATGGTGTCCAGCGTGTGTAGAGGTACACATGGTGTCCAGCGTGTGCAGAGGTATGCATGGTGTCCAGCGTGTGTAGAGGTACACATGGTGTCCAGCGTGTGTAGAGGTACACATGGTGTCCAGCGTGTGTAGAGGTATGCATGGTGTCCAGCGTGTGTAGAGGTACACATGGTGTCCAGCGTGTGTAGAGGTATGCATGGTGTCCAGCGTGTGTAGAGGTACACATGGTGTCCAGCGTGTGTAGAGGTACACATGGTGTCCAGCGTGTGTAGAGGTACGCATGGTGTCCAGCGTGTGTAGAGGTACGTATGGTGTCCAGCGTGTGTAGAGGTACGTATGGTGTCCAGTGTGTGCAGAGGTACACATGGTGTCCAGCGTGTGTAGAGGTACACATGGTGTCCAGCGTGTGTAGAGGTACACATGGTGTCCAGCGTGTGTAGAGGTACACATGGTGTCCAGCGTGTGTAGAGGTATGCATGGTGTCCAGCGTGTGTAGAGGTACGTATGGTGTCCAGCGTGTGTAGAGGTACGTATGGTGTCCAGCGTGTGCAGAGGTACGCATGGTGTCCAGCGTGTGTAGAGGTACACATGGTGTCCAGCGTGTGCAGAGGTACGCATGGTGTCCAGCGTGTGTAGAGGTACGTATGGTGTCCAGCGTGTGTAGAGGTACGTATGGTGTCCAGCGTGTGTAGAGGTACGCATGGTGTCCAGCGTGTGTAGAGGTACGCATGGTGTCCAGCGTGTGCAGAGGTACGCATGGTGTCCAGCGTGTGTAGAGGTACGCATGGTGTCCAGCGTGTGCAGAGGTACGCATGGTGTCCAGCGTGTGTAGAGGTACGCATGGTGTCCAGCGTGTGTAGAGGTACGCATGGTGTCCAGCGTGTGTAGAGGTACGCATGGTGTCCAGCGTGTGCAGAGGTACGCATGGTGTCCAGCGTGTGCAGAGGTACACATGGTGTCCAGCGTGTGTAGAGGTACGCATGGTGTCCAGCGTGTGCAGAGGTATGCATGGTGTCCAGCGTGTGTAGAGGTATGCATGGTGTCCAGCGTGTGCAGAGGTACACATGGTGTCCAGCGTGTGTAGAGGTACGTATGGTGTCCAGCGTATGTAGAGGTACACATGGTGTCCAGCGTGTGTAGAGGTACACATGGTGTCCAGCGTGTGCAGAGGTACGCATGGTGTCCAGCGTGTGTAGAGGTACGCATGGTGTCCAGCGTGTGTAGAGGTATGCATGGTGTCCAGCATGTGTAGAGGTACGCACATTCTCACAGCACGTGTTATTTTATACATCTGAATTTCTGTGTGGAAACTCCCTGATGCATTCTCAGGGCATTTTTCTGCTCAGCACTGTTTATACATGTGGCTCCTGTCCGAATCAGAGCTCTATCTACTACATCCTGTCTCCTGTGTACAGTGTACTGGCAGATGTGTGCTTAATGTGTGCTTAATGTGCACTGTTTAGTATGCGATGTGCAGTACACAAAGAAATATCCTCCATACTATTGTTTTCTAACCGTACTGTGGAAGTGTCGTAAGACATCCTACGTCCGTGTTGGTTTTGTTGTTATTGAAGGAAAACGTCAGCGAAGCTGCACCTCATTTTAAAAGCAAAGCTGCGTGTCATATTTATGCAACTAAAATGTTTGCGTCTACTCAACAAGCCTACCTAATAGTATGGACACAGCCCTGGTATAATTGGGGGGGGGGGTGGGTAATCTTGTTCTTGCAGTAAATAAAAGTATTAAATATGATATTTGATATGATGAGTGTAAACCCTGTGCTGTAAGAGCTCTGGCACAGGAACACATTCCACCATCATGTGTGAAGCATCTGTACAGGCCACGCCCAGGACTCATCCTTTCAGAAGCGCTAGATCCAAACCAGGCCGGTCTCTAAGTGTCAGTCATCCTTCACATCCCTGCACTTCACCTCTCTGCCCAAGACAAGGCTCCACATCCCTGCACTTCACCTCTCTGCCCAAGACAAGGCTCCACATCCCTGCACTTCACCTCTCTGCCCAAGACAAGGCTCCACATCCCTGCACTTCACCTCTCTGCCCAAGACAAGGCTCCACATCCCTGCACTTCACCTCTCTGCCCAAGACAAGGCTCCACGGAGACCCTTTCTGCACAGAATAAAAGGAATCACTGTCCAGGCATAAGAGAGCCCCTAAGGAGGCGTGACTGAAACAACATCGATTACACTGTCCTTAGGCCGTTCCATACACACTTCCTGTTTGGCCCCGGGGCCACCGAGTCTCTGGCTCCTCTGAGCATGTCCACAGTTTGGTTCCGACCAATCAGAGCTTCATCAGGTAAACGCCAAGCCTGAAGTTTCCAGGCTGGTTCAGCCAAACCGGTGGCCCACAAAGAGAAGCAAGCAAGAAGAACAACAGTCAAAATATTTCTGGAAATGTTCCTCTTTTAGACCGATTGTGAGGTGGGTTATTTGTGAGTTCCAGCCTGGAGATTGGAGTGTAATTATGGGTAAATGGCTGCAGTTCCTGCCAGACGCCAGAGAGGATTGTGGTGATGGTTTGATATGTTTTACAGAGAAACTGAACAGGAAGTCAGAGGCATGCCTGGGGTCTCTGTGGGATTGTGGAAGAGTGCCTGAGAGAAACCTCCCTCCATGATGAAAAAGACAGAGCAAGGACCTGGGGCATTGTGGATAGAGCGGTGAGGCCTGCTAACATCTCAGATATTACTGTCCTCCCTCTCCTACCCTGCGCTTATATGCACAGATTCATAATGCCATAAACACAATGGAACACAGCAACACACTCTCACACACACACACACACGCACGCACGCACACACACACACACACACACACACACACACGCGCGCGCACACACACACACACACACACACACACACGCTGAATGCAAAACCCCCCAGGCCAGGTTTTCCAGAGCATTTGGGAGGACTGACATTCCTGAAACAGTGTGTTTGTGTGTTTGTGTGTTTGTGTATTTGGGCATATTCCAGTGGGCAGAGTGTGTCTGGCCTCCCACTGTGCTCCTCTGTTTCCTCAGTAAGAGTTTGGGGCGGAATGCCTATGACACACGAGCGATGCCTACAGCGGTGTTCTCCACTAAAACTCCGTTTTTACATACGATGTGCATATACTCCAGTTAACATTCCCATACACTGTGCAGTCTTTTTTATAGATGGGACAGGACGTAGAATTAAACCTGACACTCTCGACAAGGCTTTTCATTTGATTGATTATCATGATAATGAAAGTGGCTGATGCACGTGGTTTGTCTTGCAGGTGCTAAACATCCCAGAGAATGACATGTACTCTGTAAATAAACCTCCCCCCGGCGTGCTTCTGGCACACGTGTCAGTGTCTACTCTTGGCCAATCCACACGTAGCCTTGAACTTCACATCCAAAAATACGACCATTAAAACAGGCACATAAGTGCAAAACCATTTTTGACTTTCAGTAAACCACTTCAACTTCCACTTTTTTATTAATGGATCCTTCCTACAGTTGTGAAATTTACTGACACTGTCCGGTATGACATGAATAAACATGACGCGTGATAAGTTACCTCAGCTTGTAGAAGGTGAACGGAAACAGTGATGCATGAACCATAACAAATAATAATCTAAATCAAAGGCTGTATGAGGGCTTACATCTCACAGTGATGGTTTCCAATATGAAAGTAGGCTATAACCAAGTTTCAAAATTGACAATAACTACAAAATATAAAACTTGCATGCATTAAAAAAAAACACATTAAACACTCACATTTGTTGATTCTTTTCGCAAACCTTCAATCACAGAAATAAGGCGCTCTGGGTGTTTGAGCAGAAGGCCTAATTGGTCAAACTCTTCGTCAGGCTTCATTGACTTGTTTGGTTGGTTAGCGATGGTAGGACTCGCTTTCAACCGACTCCGGGCGACCACCAGGGTCTGGTAGAAGAGACATAACGCAACTCCTACAAGCAGCACTGAACGCGGACAACACCGACGGCGGAGTGCCCAAAGCTGCCGGCAGAACATCCCCGCTTCTCTTGCTGCTTTGAAGATTCGGGACAGGAGGCATACCATTTGGAATGTTGGCTTCGACCCCGCATCCCCGCACTGCGAAGGCAGCACTCTGAAACAGTTAAAGAAGTATAGTAGGTACAGCTATTTCGACTAAAAGCGCACTTCTGGAAGGTAAAGGCTAAGGCTACGGTGTGACGACTAGATGCACAAGTTTCATGTTATGCTTGAACGGTCTCTCGTGCCGTTTTGGTGATTACTTTAAAGTGATCCCATGTTTCGCAAAGTAAATAACTATATCCATCTCCGCGATTTCATCATAAAGAAAATTAGAGATGAGTTGACTGAGTAAATCCATAAAAACAAGCGTAATTTCTAACGCAAAAGCATTCCAGATATTAAATGCAACCGGTTGCATCTGCGTGCGCCAACATACAGGCGCAGTTTCACAACCAAGAATACCGCCGTGTCTGGAGCAGTCAGGGGAAGTGGGGCTCCAGATTAAAACCACTTCGGGTAGCGGAGCCTCATGACTGCAAATGATCACACGCCTCCGCTGCGCTTTGACAGGAAAACTCCAACCGGCCCCATGCCGAGTTTTTGCTCCGTAAACAATATGAGGAGAAACTATTGCTTCCATAAGCATGCAGTTTATTTCACAAAGTCACATATCTGCGACTTTTGATGTCCATATAAGGTACCACTCCCCGGTCGTCTTGGAGTGAAAATAACCAGAGAAGTAAGAGTCCACCTGGTTTCTATTAATCCTTGTAAAAAGTAAACAGTTACTTCCTCTCTTCTTAAAACCCTTGATTTACACACGAATACAACACACTACTGCTGCCCCGTGCATTTTTACTCTCAGATCATGAAACATTTTAGTTGGGAAGAAACGGAATTAGTTCTACAGCTGGAACGCTTTAAAAATAAAAAATGAATGCTACTGTCGTCATTCCTCTTTGCTTAAATCGGCACTCATGTCTGCTCCGTTGGAGGTCCATATTAACTATTTTAAGGGCTAGTAAAACACCGTGCTTTGAATTGCTATTTTTAGGTTGCCTAATATGGTTGCTTACACAGAAAAAAACTCAGAGAACATCACTATTGAAATACAAAAATAGCCTATTGATATCACACACACACACACACACACACACACACACAGCAATATATTTAAATTCTTGTTTTAACTGGATTCAATTTTTGTATAAAGGGAGTTGGGAAGTAGATTACGGGGAGTTCTTAGGTAGAATCAGTGCAGGACACTACAGGTGAGGGATTTGGCTCCCTCTGTTGGACAAAAACGGACGTTACAGCAAAGCAAGTTGGATTGAAAAAATAAGAACACTTGTTATTTTTATGTTCATCTATTTTTTTATGGTTGCTAAATGTACGTGAATTTTTTGAATTTTTTGAAAAAATTTTTTCCTCTGGGGATAATAAAAATCTCCTGAAACTGCTGTATATTATTTTTATTGAGCAATGACAGCCCAATTATGGGGTGGCAGTGTAGTATAATAGTTAAGGATCTGGACCTGTACCCAAAAGGTAGGACACTGCCATTGTACCCTTGAGCAAGATACCTAACCTACATTGCTTCAGTATACAGGTGCAGCTCAAAAAATTAGAATATTGTGAAAAAGTTCAATATTTTTTGTCACTCATTTCAGAAAGTGAAACTCATATATTATATAGATACATTACACATAGAGTGAAATATTTCAAGCCTTTATTTCTTGTAATTTTGATGATTATGGCTTACAGCTAATGAAACCCAAAATTCAGTGTCAGAAAATTAGAATATTTTGCTTTAACATATTTTTAAAGTATCATATTTAATATTTGGTCGCATATCCTTTGCATGCTGTTACTTCCTGAAGTCTGTGACCCATCAACATCAAAATACTCTCGATATCTTATTTCCAGGTACTGTTACAAGCGATACTATATGGATGGATCACTGCAAGGGTTATTTCTCCTGACTCATTTTCCTATAGAACTCTATGGGGAAAAAAGTCAGGAGAAACAACCCTTAAAGGGATCCATCCACATCTACTCCATATCTGGCCGCAGAGTGATGGTTTGGGGCTCCATCTGCTGGACAAAAAGTGGCTTTACAGCAGAGCAAGTCAGATTTTAAAAATGACAGCACTTTATTTATGTTAAAGTATTTTTTTGGTAAGCATATGACATCTACAAGGGGCGTGTTCTGTAGGCCAAATAAAGTTGTGATACGCATGTGACTGACACATGTTTGATGCACTGATTCTGACCCTCTTCCTCTGCCTTATATCACATTTAGCCAAATTGATGATGACAGATATGACTGTATTAGCATCATAGGTGTTAGCGCGCTATGTGAGCTTGGCAAGAATTCATCTCCACAGAATTATACTCCAACTAGCTTAGATGTGCGTAAAACGTCTGGGTATCTCTGGTTTTAATTTCCAAACAATTAAATGTGTAAATTAAATATCAAGCTGTACCAAAATGTATGAATGGACTCGCTGACTTGTTGGTGCTATTAGCGCTACTGTTTCACAGGCCAGTTTTTGCCACAGCCATGGAACAGGAATTAAGAATAAAGGAGCAAAACACAGAAACATTTTTATCAAAATAATTTCTTACAGTTTATTGTTTTACACATCATCTCTTACATCATTTCACACATTTCACTGCATTTAGAGCAATCGTGATGGGAGAGGGGGGGTTCTCTGATTATTATAGCTTGTATGATGGGAGAGTGGGGTTTTATATATATATATATATATATATATATATATATAAGCTTGTATATCCTACAGGGAGTCTGGGCTGGTTACTTATTAGTCTGCGACTGACAGTACACGATGACCTCGCCTACAGGGGATGTTCCGGAAGCCTCTCTCTCCCATCACCCGCGCAGACAGCTGCTTTTAATGGCTGCTTTTAACGGCTGCTTCCTGAGGCAGGTGAGGTCAGGTGAGGTACCGCTGCCCAGGTGAACGGCAGCTGTGTCCCTGAGGCCCATAATCCAACGCTCTAACCACTACACCGCACATTACTCTGTCCCAGAGTGCAGGCATACATCAGCGCCCCCTAGTGGCCACTGCCAGTGGCAGGTACTGCAGCACTAGCGGGAAGCAAGCACGTTGCGGAGGTGAGAATTTGGAATAGCGGGGTGAACGTAGCACTTGCTAGCTCGTATAGCTGGTGAACGGCCCCGCTGGTAGCAGATGAACGTAGCACTTGCTAGCTCGTATAGCTGGTGAACGGCCCCGCTGGTTGGTAGCAGACGAACGTAGCACTTGCTAGCTCGTTTGCTGGGATGCTGTTCTGCTCCAGGTCAGTCTATCTTCATGGAGAGGAGTTCCTCTGTGTTGATTAAGCCTTTGTTGTACAGCTGAATTTTGTCTATGAATTTCTCCTTGGCCAAATTCTGCACAACATCGCATTGTTTCAGCGACCCGTGTACTGCTTCATCTAGGGACATGGAAACAGACAGGAGACCTGTGAGATACAGCTGGAGGTGCAGCCTATTACTGTTAAACCCTGTTCCATTACAGCCCATTACAGCCTATTACCGTTAAACCCTGTTCCATTACAGCCCATTACATTACCCTGTTACATCAGCCCATTACAGCATCATTACCACTTAACTCTGTTAAATTACAGCATAATTACCGCTAAACCCTGTTCTTCAGCTACAGCACATTGACTGCGCAGGTGTGATGCGTACCTGTGGGGATGTGAGACTGCGCAGGTGTGATGCGTACCTGTGGGGATGTGAGACTGCGCAGGTGTGATGCGTACCTGTGGGGATGTGAGACTACGCAGGTGTGATGTGTACCTGTGGGGATGTGAGACTGCGCAGGTGTGATGCGTACCTGTGGGGATGTGAGACTGCGCAGGTGTGATGCGTACCTGTGGGGATGTGAGACTGCGCAGGTGTGATGCGTACCTGTGGGGATGTGAGACTGCGCAGGTGTGATGCGTACCTGTGGGGATGTGAGGCTGCGCAGGTGTGATGCGTACCTGTGGGGATGTGAGACTGCGCAGGTGTGATGCGTACCTGTGGGGATGTGAGACTGCACAGGTGTGATGTGTACCTGTGGGGATGTGAGACTGCGCAGGTGTGATGCGTACCTGTGGGGATGTGAGACTGCGCAGGTGTGATGCGTACCTGTGGGGATGTGAGACTGCGCAGGTGTGATGCGTACCTGTGGGGATGTGAGGCTGCGCAGGTGTGATGCGTACCTGTGGGGATGTGAGACTGCGCAGGTGTGATGCGTACCTGTGGGGATGTGAGACTGCACAGGTGTGATGTGTACCTGTGGGGATGTGAGACTGTGCAGGTGTGATGCGTACCTGTGGGGATGTGAGACTGCACAGGTGTGATGTGTACCTGTGGGGATGTGAGACTGCGCAGGTGTGATGTGTACCTGTGGGGATGTGAGGCTGCGCAGGTGTGATGCGTACCTGTGGGGATGTGAGGCTGCGCAGGTGTGAATCCGTTAGAGATGCAGTCCTCACACTCCCGTCCATCCTCCGCTGCGCAGCTGCACTGCACGGGCCAGCTGCTGTAGAGGTCAGAGGGCCAGCTGTGCCCCGCCCCTGCCCCGCCCTGCTGCTCCGCCCCTCTGCTGACATCACTCAGGAAGGTGACCTCTGATTGGCTGCACTCACAGGGGCCTGGCTGCGGAGCGGGGCAGGGGGCGGAGCCCTGCGTTTCGTCGTGCTCCTCCGGCAGGCTGGGGAGGGGCCCGGGGCCCTCCTGGGCCCCCAGAACAACAGACCAGTCCTTCAGGGTTTGAGGGAGATGGTCTGTGGGCGGGACTGGCAGTGGCAGCAGCTGGCTCAGCTCCTCCAGGACCTGTGGGGGGGTGGGGGGGGCACCACAGCGCTGCTCTGACACATCTGCTGCCTCAGTGTACCCAGCTTTAATCTGTGTGTGTGCCTGCATAGTGTGCGTGTGTGTGCCTGCATAGTGTGCCTGTATGGTGTGCCTGTATGGTGTGTGCGTGTGTGTGTTTGTGTGTATGTGTTTGTGTGTGTGTATGTGTGTATATGTGTGCATATATGTGTGTGTGCCTACATGGGGTGTGTGTGTGTGTGTGTTTGTGTGTGTGTATGTGTGTATATGTGTGCATATATGTGTGTGTGCCTACATGGGGTGTGTGTGTGTGTGTGTTTGTGTGTGTGTATGTGTGTATATGTGTGCATATATGTGTGTGTGCCTACATGGGGTGTGTGTGTGTGTGTGTGTGTGTTTGTATAATGTGTATGTGTTTGTGTGTGTGTATGTGTGTATATGTGTGCATATATGTGTGTGTGCCTACATGGGGTGTGTGTGTGTGTGTGTGTGTGTGCGTGTGCCTACATGGTGTGTGTGTGTGTATGTGTGCGTATGTGTGTGTCTACATGGTGTGTGTGTGTGTGTGCGTGTGTATGTGTGCGTATGTGTGTGTCTACATGGTGTGTGTGTGTGTGTGTGTGTGTGCGTGTGTATGTGTGCGTATGTTTGTGTCTACATGGTGTGTATGTGCATGTATAAGTGTGCGTATGTGTGTGTGCGTGTGTACTTGTGTATGTCACTCATAACAGGTGTATTCTCCCGATAATCTCACTCACCCTGTGCATGCTGGGTCGGGTTTTGTGGCGGCTGGCGGTGCAGTCCAAGGCCAGGTGGAAGAGGCACAGCGCTGTGGCATGAGGCCAGCAGCCAGCTCTCACATCCAGGTGAGAGAGACACACATCCACCCCTCCACTCTCCTCCACTTCCCTAAATAACACGTCTCTCTGAGGGAGGGAGAGGCAGAAAAGAAGCAGGTGACACAATTGTTTCAGAGCATCTCCTTTCTCCTACCAGCAGGGGGCGCATGTGTGTGTGCGGTCATGTAATGTTTGACATTACCAGCAGGGGGGGGTGTGTGTCTGTGCTGTATTGTAATGTTTGACATTACCAGCAGGGGGGGGGGGGGTGTCTGTGCTGTATTTTAATGTTTGACATTACCAGCAGGGGAGGGGGGGGTGTGTGTCTGTGCTGTATTGTAATGTTTGACATTACCAGTAGGGGGCGTTTGGGATTCTGCAGCACTGGCTTCTGTCCAGTCAGTGTCTCCATCATCACCTGAACACAAAAAAACATCCATATCAGTCCCTTATTTTAACACTGCATTGCATTTTATAGCGTGGTTCACCTTATGATCTCAAAGTGGGGAAACTCACCACACAGCATCACCAGTGTGTAGCGCACGGCAGCCATTTTGTGCCAGAACACTCACATATCACCAATGTGTAGTGCACAGCAGCCATTTTGTGTCAGAACACTCATCACGCACCACCAGCAGCGTATAGCGCACGGCAGCCATTTTGCACTAGAACAGTAATCATGCACCAGCACCTGTGTGTAGCGCACGTCAGCTCTCTCTTCTGTGATAACTGCCATCGGTGTCAGAGCCTCAGTTTAACACCCCAAAGACAAGACATTTTTTGGAGGTTGAGACTCTGATGATTTTCAGAGGTCTATGAGGTAAAAATATTGGGGGACACCCCTAATTTAGACAATATGGTGAGAGCCCTGGTTAGAGGCAGGGTAGCTAATCCTGTGGGTTTAGATTCACACAGTTATTGTGGGCGACCCTGGATCAGCTCGTACTCACCACTCCAAGGCTGAACACGTCCAATGCACTGGAGGGCTTTCCATCACGCATATATTCCTCTGGCAGGTATCCCAGAGGTCCACGGGGCCCGGTACTCAGGGTTATGGTGCAGCTCTGTGTGAGGGGGTGGGGTCTCAGACGGGCCTGCCCAAAATCGCACAGCTTGGGCTGTAACCTCTCGTCCAGCAGGATGTTCTCGCTGATCGAAAAATGCAATGACATCACATCACAGATCACACATGGCTACAATGAACATCGTTCATTCATTTAAAAAAAAAGTAATTTACAATAGAAGTTAAATTCTGTATTATTTGTGCTGATTGTGCACTTAAAACACGAGATTTTAACTCTGTTTGACTTGTTAAAAAAACAGATTTTAACTCTGTTTGACTTGTTAAAAAAGCAGATTTTAACTCCGTTTGACTTGTTAAAAAAGCAGATTTTAACTCTGTTTGACTTGTTAAAAAAGCAGATTTTAACTCCGTTTGACTTGTTAAAAAAGCAGATTTTAACTCTGTTTGACTTGTTAAAAAAGCAGATTTTAACTCCGTTTGACTTGTTAAAAAAGCAGATTTTAACTCTGTTTGACTTGTTAAAAAAGCAGATTTTAACTCTGTTTGACTTGTTAAAAAAGCAGATTTTAACTCTGACTTGTTAAAAAAGCAGATTTTAACTCTGTTTGACTTGTTAAAAAAGCAGATTTTAACTCTGTTTGACTTGTTAAAAAAACAGATTTTAACTCTGTTTGACTTGTTAAAAAAGCAGATTTTAACTCTGTTTGACTTGTTAAAAAAGCAGTGAGCTGTTTCGGGGACAGCTTGTGGGGCATCTCGGGGTTACCTGGTTATGTTCCCACAGATGACCCCACAGGGTGGGGCTGTGTGCAGGTAAGTCACCGCCCTCGCCGTGCCTTTAATGATATTCAGCCGGTCCTGCCAGGACAACGACACGCCCCCCTGCTGGGAAGCAACAGAGACGCTGATCCTGCATCAGTTTTAACGGCTACATCCTCACCGTTTCCCTTAAGAGCTGATCCTGCATCAGTTTTAACGGCTACATCCTCACCGTTTCCCTTAAGAGCTGATCCTGCATCAGTTTTAACGGCTACATCCTCACCGTTTCCCTTAAGAGCTGATCCTGGATCAGTTTTAACGGCTACATCCTCACCGTTTCCCTTAAGAGCTGATCCTGGATCAGTTTTAACGGCTACATCCTCACCGTTTCCCTTAAGAGCTGATCCTGGATCAGTTTTAACGGCTACATCCTCACCGTTTCCCTTAAGAGCTGATCCTGCATCAGTTTTAACCCAGCTACATCCTCACCGTTTCCCTTAAGAGCTGATCCTGCATCAGTTTTAACGGCTACATCCTCACCGTTTCCCTTAAGAGCTGATCCTGCATCAGTTTTAACCCAGCTACATCCTCACCGTTTCCCTTAAGAGCTGATCCTGCATCAGTTTTAACGGCTACATCCTCACCGTTTCCCTTAAGAGCTGATCCTGCATCAGTTTTAACCCAGCTACATCCTCACCGTTTCCCTTAAGAGCTGATCCTGCATCAGTTTTAACGGCTACATCCTCACCGTTTCCCTTAAGAGCTGATCCTGCATCAGTTTTAACGGCTACATCCTCACCGTTTCCCTTAAGAGCTGATCCTGCATCAGTTTTAACGGCTACATCCTCACCGTTTCCCTTAAGAGCTGATCCTGCATCAGTTTTAACCCAGCTACATCCTCACCGTTTCCCTTAAGAGCTGATCCTGCATCAGTTTTAACGGCTACATCCTCACCGTTTCCCTTAAGAGCTGATCCTGCATCAGTTTTAACGGCTACATCCTCACCGTTTCCCTTAAGAGCTGATCCTGCATCAGTTTTAACGGCTACATCCTCACCGTTTCCCTTAAGAGCTGATCCTGCATCAGTTTTAACGGCTACATCCTCACCGTTTCCCTTAAGAGCTGATCCTGCATCAGTTTTAACGGCTACATCCTCACCGTTTCCCTTAAGAGCTGATCCTGCATCAGTTTTAACGGCTACATCCTCACCGTTTCCCTTAAGAGCTGATCCTGCATCAGTTTTAACGGCTACATCCTCACCGTTTCCCTTAAGAGCTGATCCTGCATCAGTTTTAACGGCTACATCCTCACCGTTTCCCTTAAGAGCTGATCCTGCATCAGTTTTAACCCAGCTACATCCTCACCGTTTCCCTTAAGAGCTGATCCTGCATCAGTTTTAACGGCTACATCCTCACCGTTTCCCTTAAGAGCTGATCCTGCATCAGTTTTAACGGCTACATCCTCACCGTTTCCCTTAAGAGCTGATCCTGCATCAGTTTTAACCCAGCTACATCCTCACCGTTTCCCTTAAGAGCTGATCCTGCATCAGTTTTAACCCAGCTACATCCTCACCGTTTCCCTTAAGAGCTGATCCTTACTTACTTACTTACTCCTCTTCATCCCCTATGGGACATAAGGCTTCAATGAGCTTTCTCCATTTCGTTCGGTCCTTGGCAGCATGTTGCGCCTCTCCCCATGACAGGTTCATCTTTTCCAGTTCCTGTGTCACAGTTCTGCGCCAGGTGGTTTTGGGCCTCCCAGGATTTCTTCTGCCTGGTGGTGTCCATCTTAAGGCAACTTTTGTGATCCGGTCCTGCTCCATTCTCAACACATGTCCTAGCCATCTCAAACGTCTATGTGTAATGTCCTTGGTGATGCTCCGGCTACCTGTTTTCTTGTACAGTTGGTGGTTGGAGATTTTATTTGGCCAAAATATCTGGCATATTCGTCTGAGGCATCCGTTGTGAAAAGCTTCCACTCTCCTCATGTCTGTTTTGACCACTCGCCAGCTCTCTGAACCATACAGCAGGACAGACTTGACATTGCTGTTATACAAGAGCATCTTTGTTTTAAGGCTGTATTGCTTGGACCTCCAGATGGAACGGAGTTGGGAGAAGGCACCCTGGGCCTTTCCCAGCCTTGCTTTGATGTCTTTTTGGGCCCCACTGTCCTTGCTGATGAGGCTGCCCAGGTAGATGAAGTCTTCCACAAACTCAAGTGGTTCCCCATTCACAAGGATGGGTACTGTATGGGTGGAGTTTACATACATCACTTGCGTTTTGGAGGTGTTTATGCTGAGTCCAGCCTGTCTGGCAAAGTTGTTGAGCCTGTCAGTTTTAGCCTGCATGTTGGAGTGGTTGGTTGAAAGGAGAGCGAGATCATCAGCGAAGTCAAGATCTTCCAGCTGGGAGAACAGGGTCCACTGGATGCCTCTAGGTCTGTCGGCTGTGGTGTTGGTTGTGATCCAGTCTATGGTAACGAGGAAGAGGATAGGAGAGATGATGCACCCCTGTCTCACTTCGGACTGCACGGAAAACCACTCTGAGAGGGTATTGCCCATGATGACACTGCACTCAAAATGTTCATAGAATGTTTTTATGATTGTAATGATCTTTGGTGGAATTCCATAGGAGTGTAGTATCTTCCAGAGAGTGTTTCGATGAACACTGTCAAAGGCCTTCCTGAAGTCTACGAAGTTGATGTAGAGGGGTGTGTTCCATTCTAAGCACTGCTCTATGATATTACGCAGAGCGAAGATCTGGTCCATACAACCTCTTCCCTTCCTGAAGCCTGCTTGCTCCTGTCTAAGCCTGGTGTCAATGGCTGTCTCCATCCTGTTGAGAAGGACTCTGCAGAACACCTTGCTTGGAATAGATAGAAGGGTGATTCCTCGCCAGTTGTCGCAGTTCTTGGTGTCGCCTTTCTTAGGGATTTTGACAATGAGACCTTTGGACCAGTCTTCAGGGATGGTGTCGCTGTTCCAGATGTTTTGGAAGAGGTCCGTCAGAACTTGTGTTGATGTGGGAATATCGGCCTTCAGCATCTCAGCATGAATAGCGTCTATACCACATGCCTTGTCACCCCTTAGGGTTAGGATGGCGGTTCTAACCTCAGCAGGGTCAGGGGGGTTGATGTTGATTTCCAGGATATCGTCTGTTGTTGTGATGTTGGCTGGTTGTTCTGGCTCAGGGAGGTTGAGCACTTCCTGGAAGTGTTGAACCCATCTGGCTGTTTGCTCGCGCTCTGATGTACAGATGTTGCCATTTTTGTCCCTAACATGGGTAGTTTGGCTTGTATATTTGCCGCAGAGTCGCTTGGTGATCTTATACACCGTGCCCAGATTTCCATAGGCTGCAGCCTTCTCGGCTTCACTTGCCAGGTTTTCAACAAAAACCCGCTTGTCTCTCCTGGCACTCCTCTTCACCTCTCTGTCCTTGTTTTTGTAGGACGTCTTGGCTTTCTCAAGGAGTCGTTGGGACTTGGTGTTCAGTGTCTTTGCCTTCAGCTGTTTCCTCTCTTCAATTTTCTGCCAAGTGTTAGCTGATATCCATTCTTTAGCCCTTTTCTGTTTGAAGCCCAGGACTTTTTGTGCTGTTTCGGAGTATATGGTCTTGATAGCATCCCATTTGCGGTTTATGGTGGGTTCTTTTTCCATTTCAGAGGCAGCATCTAGTGTGCTGAAGCGGTTTCTGAGCTCCAACACAAACTCCTTGTTTTTCTTAGGATACTGGAGTTTTGCAATGTCCAGTTTCTTCTGTCGCTGGCCTTGTGGGACAGACTTTTTCAACTTGAGCTTGATAGTGGCAGCGATTAGGTAGTGGTCGCTATAGTAAGCTATAGAGCTGATCCTGCATCAGTTTTAACGGCTACATCCTCACCGTTTCCCTTAAGAGCTGATCCTGCATCAGTTTTAACGGCTACATCCTCACCGTTTGGTTAACCAATAAGACATACCCATAAGAACATATGAATCTTCCCTGTAAGGAGGGTATTTACCTGGATGTGTTTTAGAACATCCAAATCCACATCGTCTCATCACTTTCACATCTATTTACTTTTTTTTCTGCATGCATTTAATTGTGCCTGTGCACTGTGAACCTCACCTTTAATGGAACAGGACTGTGTGTGTGTGGAACCTCACCTTTAATGGAACAGGACTGTGTGTGTGTGTGGAGCCTCACCTTTAATGGAACAGGACTGTGTGTGTGGAACCTCACCTTTAATGGAACAGGACTGTGTGTGTGGAACCTCACCTTTAATGGAACAGGACTGTGTGTGTGGAACCTCACCTTTAATGGAACAGGACTGTGTGTGTGGAACCTCACCTTTAATGGAACAGGACTGTGTGTGGAACCTCACCTTTAATGGAACAGGACTGTGTGTGTGTGTGTGTGGAACCTCACCTTTAATGGAACAGGACTGTGTGTGGAGCCTCACCTTTAATGGAACAGGACTGTGTGTGGAACCTCACCTTTAATGGAACAGGACTGTGTGTGTGTAGAACCTCACCTTTAATGGAACAGGACTGTGTGTGTGGAACCTCACCTTTAATGGAACAGGACTGTGTGTGTGGAACCTCACCTTTAATGGAACAGGACTGTGTGTGTGGAACCTCACCTTTAATGGAACAGGACTGTGTGTGTGGAACCTCATCTTTAATGGAACAGGACTGTGGGTGGAGCCTCACCTTTAATGGAACAGGACTGTGTGTGTGGAACCTCACCTTTAATGGAACAGGACTGTGGGTGGAGCCTCACCTTTAATGGAACAGGACTGTGGGTGGAGCCTCACCTTTAATGGAACAGGACTGTGGGTGGAGCCTCACCTGATCATGCAGCTGATTGGATAGGGACCCATTGGGAAGGTAAGGGGTGACCAGGCAGTATCTCTCTCCTTCCAAAAAGCAGCCCCACAACTCCAGGATGTTGGGATGCTGTTTACTTAGTGGACAGAAGGAGAGACGAGACCTTTTTATCATGCAATACTTCCACACTAAGTCAGAAAAGACTCCAGGGTACAATGTGCTTTACTACTCGAGTCTGCGACATTCCTAATGACCCTAACCCCAACTTCAGAGCTTTACAGGGGGACGAGTCACAAGGCTGACTTACTGGTGAAGAACTTCCATCTCTGTTCTGAACGCGTTCCACACTTTCTTCCAAGAGGCGTTATTTTCCTGTGTAAGAGACAAATTAAATTGATAACTTTCAAAATCAAACTCCAAATCAAAAATGGGTTGTATTATTGAACTGGAAATGCCTTGAAAAGTACCTGTTTAAACAATTTAACAGCGAACGTCTGGCTTCCCTTCGTGCCTTTGTACACCTCTGAAAAGGTGCTTTCCCCGATCTTTGAGCTGTGGTGGAAATCCCGAGTTCCGTCTTTGATGTCTGAGTAAGTGATGGTGTGTTTCAGGACTTCTCCTGAGAAATGAGCGGAACGATTACTCACATCCCCTGTCTGCTAAAGCAGAGAACTTCCCGTAAAGCGTGAACCCACCCTAACCCTTACCACTTCCCTATAGGAAGCAGGTGTCTGGCTATATACTTCCACAGGCGCTATGCTTAACACACTTAACACACATTATTACAGTGCATTATTGTTTCAGGGGCCCAGTATACTGATCATATATTAATACGCACATACGGAATTTAAGTTCATTTACATAGTACATAGTACATTTTCTGCATTGACAGAATTGGCTCCAGCCCTGGAACAAACATTTTATCCTGGACAAGATCAGGTGTGATTAAAGCGTGGACATTGGGAAGATCAGGCGTGATTAAAGCGTGGACATTGGGAAGATCAGGCGTGATTAAAGCGTGGACATTGGGAAGATCAGGCGTGATTAAAGCGTGGACATTGGGAAGATCAGGCGTGATTAAAGCGTGGACATTGGGAAGATCAGGCGTGATTAAAGCGGTACCTTGGCTGGTGGTGCAGAGAGAATAATGAAACTGCTCACTGTCACATGACTCCTGTATAGAGAGAGAGAGACTTTGACATTTGACATCCTTTAATAGTAACTAACCCCCCCACCCCCCACCCACTCACACACTCATGCACAGTACATTGCATATAATGACCAGTAGTCATTCTAAAAAATAAAAAAATAATACATGGCATTGCTGACGTATTTACAGCTCCCCCAAGCTCACCACACTACACCAATTACATACAAATAAACAGAGAGAGGGAGAGAGGGAGAAAGACAGAGAGAGAACAACAGAGGAAAGAAAGCCACAGAACTCATTCATTGCTCACACACAGTGGTGGGCGACATGGATCGGTTTTCTATCGCTCATTTGCACGTCACTCACGTCAATGATATCATGTCACCGTGTGGGTCAATTAACCTTGTAGGAGTGGGCGCCCTGATTCTATGTGAGCTAGGCAGGCTACTGCCTGCGCCTGGGAAGGTCTCCCACTCAGAAGTATGAGATGGGGAGGGGGGCGGGGGTAGGTGGACCTCAGGTCTCTCCACTGGAAGCTCGAGGTAGGGGGAGGGGGCAGGGGTAGGTTGACCTCAGGTCTCCCCACTGGAAGCTCGAGGTAGGGGGAGGGGGCGGGAGTAGGTTGACCTCAGGTCTCCCCACTGGAAGCTCGAGGTAGGGGGAGGGGGGCGGGGGTAGGTCGACCTCAGGTCTCCCCACTGGAAGCTCGAGGTAGGGGGAGGGGGCGTGGGTAGGTTGACCTCAGGTCTCCCCACTGGAAGCTCGAGGTAGGGGGAGGGGGCGTGGGTAGGTTGACCTCAGGTCTCCCCACTGGAAGCTCGAGGTAGGGGGAGGGGGGCGGGGGTAGGTGGACCTCAGGTCTCCCCACTGGAAGCTCGAGGTAGGGGGAAGGGGCGTGGGTAGGTTGACCTCAGGTCTCCCCACTGGAAGCTCGAGGTAGGGGGAGGGGGGCGGGGGTAGGTGGACCTCAGGTCTCCCCACTGGAAGCTCAAGGTAGGGGGAGAGGGGCGGGGGTAGGTTGACCTCAGGTCTCCCCACTGGAAGCTCGAGGTAGGGGAAGAGGGGCGGGGGTAGGTTGACCTCAGGTCTCCCCACTGGAAGCTCGAGGTAGGGGGAGAGGGGCGGGGGTAGGTTGACCTCAGGTCTCCCCACTGGAAGCTCGAGGTAGGGGGGGCGGGGGAATCTATCAAATAGTGCACAGTAATGCTTTGCACTTTTGTTACATTAGAGTTGACTGAAATTAATTCAACAGACAAGACATATGGAAAATAACCTTTTTAATTAACCTTCTTAAATGTGTTCAGCTCGTTTCAATTGACAATATAAACGTAGTAACAGGGTGTTCAAAATGTTGCTTTTAAAACGACAATAATATGAAAAGCTAATCAAATGAAATATAGGGCTTTCACACTCGATTATTAATCGATTGGAGAGTTCTTCGTAATAAATAGCCTTAGCATCTCAAACGCAGCATGAAACGTAGCCTACAATATTAGGTTGAGTAACGTGTTGCTAATTTAGAAAATGCTAAGTAATATTATTACACGCATTTATACAGTAATGCGTTATATTACCATGTTACCCAAAAAACAAACATTATTACAGTAACGCATTACTTTAGTAACCCGTTAGTTAGTCTGATCATGATAATGTGTGCAGCCTGCAGCAAAACGAGTACAACCTAACTAGCACATTATTGATTTGGTTAACTTTCATTGAGGTGACATCATAAGGTTTTCTGTGATTGTATTGACGAGGTCCTGAGCTCAGTAAGGGGACTTTCCAATGCTGAAGAGGGGGGTTCACCCAGGGCGTCATACAAGCTAGAACCGCCACTGCTCACACACCACAGCGGGTTCCCCAGGAGGGGTGGAGGCCAGTTAAATCTTTGCGTCTTACCTGGGAAGAGTCCTCACGACACAAAAACCATTCTTTTGGCGTGAGCTTCACGTCTGAAAACACAAGCATGTCCAGCTTACAGCACGTGCCTTACACCCAAATCAGCATTCATGGGCCCCAGATTTTAGGGAAGTGTGCTTAAGGTCGAGAAACAGAAGTGACAATAACGTGGAAAAACACAACAGAACCTACAGTGAGCACCATAATTCATTGGACAGAGACACATTTTTTGTTATTTTGTTTTCTGCACTTTGAGTTTGAAAGAATACAATGACAATGCAGTAGATATGTTCACTTTAAGGGTTGTTTCTCCGATTGAAAATAAGTCAGGAGCAGAAACCCTTCAAGTTATCCATCCATCTGGCAGCAGAGTGATGGTTTGAGGCTTGTTTGATACACCAGACCCTTGATGACTTTGAGCCATTTAGCCAACCATTTGTTCCATACTATTCCAGTGTAGGTTACAGCTAAATCTAGTCACACCCCCCAATTCCAATAGAGATAAATTCAAATGCTATATCACTTGTAAGAGTAACAGAAAATAAGATATCAAGAGTTTTTTGATGTTATTGGGTCACAGACATCAGGAAGTCATGGCATGCAAAGGATATGCAACCAAATATTAAATATGATTACTTTATTCTACATTGTTAAACTGTCCAATATTTATTGATGCCAAAAAATAGGGGGGGGGGGAGACTATGTACAAAAGGTTCTATAATTTCTAAACGGTTCATGAAATATCTGGATGAAAATACCCTCAAATTAAAGCTGACAGTCTGCACTTAAACCTCATTGTCATTGTATCCTTTCAAACTCAAAGTGCTAGAGTACAGAACCAAAATAACAAAACATGTGTCACTGTCCAATTAATTATGGTGCTCACTGCACATGCCTAAACACGACATGTTTAGCCTACTTCAGTCACTGCATTAGTTCGTTACAAATTAGGCAATATAATTTTTTAGACATGACATTTTATAATTTTTTATATAATGTTTTCAGTCATTTCCCACTTTTTGATTTTGCGTGCATTTTACCTTATTGCATTTCACCGTTTTGCTCGTCGCTATACTTTTTTCTTGTATTAAAGATGCTCTATAAAAAAAACTTGTGATGAGGAATATGTGACGTTTGGGAACGGGGAGTCCACCCACCTCCTGGCCTGAATACATAAAGCGCTCTTTCGTGGCCCATGTCCTCCAGCACGCGGAGTAGGTCTCCCACGGTTTTGTTCTTTTGGGCCCAGGACCAGAGCAGTTCCCTGGTCGGGCTTTTCCCCGCAGCCTCCAGCCTCTCCGTCAGCCGCAGTTCTGACCAATTGGGCAAAATACGCGCGGCTGGCGGCACACCAAAGACATGAAATGACATCATCTTCGAGGAAACGAAGCGAAACATTTGCTGTCTGTTTTTAAATGCACTGTATTTCAAAGATTTTTTGCCAAGAAGACTACCATCGTTTTTTTATTTCTTACAAACAGTAAGTTACTTCAGTAAGAACAATATTATTCAACCGATATTATTCACATCGGTATAACGGACCGCAATTTGATGGACAAATAGACGACTAAGAAAAAAGTTATCTATAAGATAATAATCAGGCTATCTTACCCAAATCTCTCCACCCGAGGCTTCCGTCGCCACTGTCGATTATCTTACAAACCATCTCCATTCGCGATGGTGGGACATTAAATAATAACACGGAGGAATCTGTATGTGACCCCATTGAGATCATGATATTGCCGTTATGACAGTAGAATAGTGTGTAACTCGCTCGTCAGTTTATCTATTGCGATAATGAGGAAATGCCCAAGTCCCACCCTCTTTTAGTCCTAACCCCTTTAACTCATGAAATACTGTTACGCTATCGACAGGTCTCAACAGCATACACAACGTTTAATTCTCAAATGTCCCAAACGTGCTTTTCAGCCTTCAGTTGGATCGGATTTCCGATGCCCACTCATATCGAGGGGAAATGTTTTTTTATGAAAGTGTAGCTGGCGAAAATAAGCAGCCGAAGGGAAAGCAGACGCGCACGAATCCAAATTTAATAATATGAATTCCATAATTTGGAAACTGATCTTCGACAATTCAACTTGTTCTTGTTGCCTAGGCTACATTTTAACAATTAAAGTTATGGTTGCCCATTATCGGCTGGTTGTTTTAGTCATGGCAAAGAAAATAATCAATACTTTGACAGACACGTTTATTTTTTGATCGGTTTCCATGTCCAATTACAGGCAGCTAAGTGAAGGTGAATATTATACAGCACATGCTCTCTTACCATGGAGGGAGAGTTAGGCTGCGTCCCAATATTCTTCACTCCCCACCTCCCTTCCTCCACTACAATTCCTCTCCTAACCGGAAGTATGCAAAACTGAACGTTTCGAGCACAAGTATTTGCATGTACAATATACAATGTACCCGACACTGCGGTTTGCGTTGCGTTGGGCGGCAGTGTAATGGTTAAGGAACTGGGCTTGTAAGGTGGCAGGTTCGATTCCCAGGTAGGACACTGTCGTTGTACCCTTGAGCAAGGTACTTAACCTGCATTGCTTCAGTAGCTTACCTATATATCCGACTGTATAAATGAATATATGTAAACATTAAAAAATGCTGTGTAACTCTCTCTGGATACGAAATGGCTGTAATGTAATGACATTCATTAATATGTAACCATTAATACGTAATTAAGATGTAATCAGCAACATTAGTTTAAAACACAAAGATGTTATGTTTCCGGGGCAAGGAGGAGAGAATGTGGTAGTGGAAGAAAAGAGGGTGCATTTTTCGAGTATTCGGACGCACCCCACGTTTCACAGGGGGTTAATTTTACTTTTACTCCTTGCATCCTTTCCTCGCTCCTTAGCTCCGCCCAACGGAGGACGCGAGGAACGGATGCAAGGATCAGATACAAGGACGAAGGAAACGAAGCAACATGCATTTGGCAAATGAAACGTCCTTGCTCAATCAATCGTCAGCGTAATATTATGCTCACGTGCTTAACTATGCTTTTTAGCTTATTTTTTCATGAATAAACGGTGCTTTTGTTAGTTATAAAAAATGAGCGTCATTATGGATTAGCGCTCTATAATAAATGGAAAGGAACGGTAAAATTGCATTTGTGTATGGGGTGTGCCTCACGCGTTCCGAGGAAAGGCTTCCGCAAAGGCTACACTTGTGTTTCCTCACTGAAGCAAATTCCGGGAGCCTCCTAGTTCCGCACTCCTCGGTCCTCCGAAGAGCATTTAGCGGTTTGGAAGGTCCTTAAAGGCCCTTGGTCGCATTCCTCTCATTAAATCAATCAGGAATTCGAAAAACGGCAATTAAAGCGACGCTGGGGAGGAGGGGAGAGAGAGGGGAGGGACTATCCGAGGAGAGAGGCTATCGTCACCTGAAGACACGCCTACAAGGGAAAATATCGGCGGTGAAACTGGTGTCTGTCAATCTTCTCAGTCAATGGCTTCTTCGAGCTTCTTTGAGGAATCCGACTCTGACATCCCCACTCTCTCTCCCTCCAAAATGCCATTATGACATAAAAATATACATTATACAAAGCTATGCTACACGAACATGACAACACAATATCTGTGAAACTAAAATGAAAACGAATGCCAAAAAAAACTAAACGGCTGATAGCTGATATACGTACGTATGAGTACGCTCAGGGTCTGTCAAAGATGCAAAAAAAAATAAATTCTAACAACAAATATTCTGAATTAACGTGACATAACGTTACAAATTAACAACAAAAAAAAAAAAATGAAATTGAAATTTTAATCAATTTTTTAGAAACTGAACTTTTTTTTTTTTTTTTTTTTTTTTTGTTTTTTCTAGCAAATGCATACGTGCTGCACGTTTACTTATATTTAAATACATATATTAACAATAAGCATTTTTATTTCAGTGCATCACTTTGTACTTGTTTTTTTTTTTATTCATATTCCAGACATGGGGGTGGGGGGGGGGTTCCAGATAGTAACTCTATGGTTTATCAACCGTAACGTAACTCAGTTAATATCTTTTAATTAACGATACGAAAATACAAAAACAAAAGTAAATAAATATATATGAGGCAAGCTAATAACCAACATTTTAGTTAGCCAAGCCAACAAGATATGTAGGCTTAACTTTAATTTTTACAGAAATGGAAGGACAGAAATATCAGTCGGGGCTGGTCAGCATTTTCAATTTGGCTGCTGGGCATACCCCAATTCAACCTGGCTTTAACTAACGTTAATCCGCTGCTGCTGCTGCACTTGCACATCAGTCATTGCAAACCCATCAGTCATTGCTTGTTGAAAATATTGGAAATATTTGAAAAAAAAAAATTTAAAAAAAAATTTAATAACTAAAAAATAAAAAAAAAAACAATAAAAAGAGAAAGAGACTAACTGCAACTGCCTGCAGGCATACAAATTGCTTGTCATGGCCATGGAAATAGATATATGTATTGGCTCAGGGTTATATTATATTGGGGGCGGTAACAAAGTGCGAAACTGAAACAAATTACGCGCAAAACAAAAAAGTTCACTTCTTTTTTTTTTTTTAATGACGTTTTTTTTTTTTTATTTTCAACCCGAAGCGAAAGAATAGGGTAAAAAACGGCTAAAAAAAAAAAAAAAAAAATTTTGCCAAAAAAATATAATATATAATAATACTATTGTTCTCTTCCATCGAGGCAATGCTAGATATTTAGTAACAAACAAAAAAAATGTTTTTTAGTGTTTCCTACCCCTTTAAAGATGGCGAACATCGATCGATTTCCTGGTCAGGCGAGAACCGAGGAGAAGAGAACGGATAAAATAAGCGATTGGAACCCACCCTATGTAACATACAGACTATAGGCCTAATCAGGAAAACCCGCAGTATAAATGTATAATGACTACAAACGGGTAATTAGTACTCATGACTACAAAGGATTAATACAACAGGATAAAGTTGCTATGAATAATGCTGTCTACCATGCAAATGTGTAGCCTATATATTACCTGTGTATTATTAAAACAGATACCACCTAGGCCCACAACACACTGAGCAAAATAAACCAGAAAACAAAGCATAATACTTAAATAAACCAAACCATGTCTATATACTATATCGACAGTATGCCTCCAGTGGGCTAAGTCTTAAATAATTGATAATACATTTAAAGACAGAGCAGAATGAATTGAATGAATTACATTAAGAAAAATTCCAAATCTAGCCATTAATTACTTTCACTTTTAATTGCTTGTTTTAAAAAAATCTTTCTTTAAAAGCTGATGAATACAGGTCGATTACTTCACGTTTTTGTTAAATAACATTTAATTTAATTTTGAGCGATGTTTTGTTTGACAGAGAAGTGTGTTTTATATGTTCTCCAGCAGGTGGCTATACAAGACAACCTTTCTCGGAAATGTTCCTTCAATAGCTGAAAACGAAAGTTTCAAAAAGGGGAACTCCAGAGTTGTTTTACCACGTACCATTTAAAATGTTTTTGTTAGTGAGAATATAAAATCTTCAATAAGATAAGGGAATAACAACTCCCCACTCGTAATACCTACCATTGGTAAACTTTTATTAAACTATTATAGGCTACATGCTGACGACAGAATGGAAGTGGCCATTCTAAAGTTTGTGACGCCATTTTAGTTCTTCAGGAGAAAACAATAATTAAATTGGCCATGGTACTTTCCCTCTCTCAGTGACGACTGGAAGGGAGCCTCCAAATAATTTATTATATTGACTTATATTATTATATTGAATTATATTATATTGAAAAATACATGCCATTCTGAAACAGACCCACCTTGTGCACAAGGGCAATCCTTCTAAGATTGAGCGAACTACAAACGAAATACCTAGCTACTTGTTTGCAGCCTCGTAACTGAGGGAAGGAAAGTACCTTAATTAAACTCCATCTCGGTAGATACCGCCATTATTGTTTTGTGTTCACGCCCAACAGCGCAATGTGCGGTGCAGCAAACAGCACGAGCTTCATTTTTGCTTGAAGTCTTTGCACTGGCACAGAGCAGGGTTATTAAGGTACAGCAGGAAACGTGTGGTCCAGATGCCTTGTTAAAACTGAGTCAAATCATGTTTCAGTACAATTCCGCCACACCTCTTCACTCTTCAAAATCAGTAACAATACTTTTCCGTTGAAGGGCAGACATGACACTGGGTTGTTTTTTTAAACCACGTGAATGGGACCATTTTCTTGATTCTAAACAGTGACACATACTAGTGGATAAATTAATTTGATCTTTTAATGTCCATCCGTGACAAAATGTACATCTGTACACAAAAACAAAACCTGCCTAGATTTGTTTAAAGGGTGTTGGGACTGAAAGGTCTCTGGAGAGTTGATAACGAAAGGTTTTGAATAAAAAATGCAAATGTTATTCAGCAAATTATTTTGTGATGGTGTAGGATAAAGACGACAGAGATGTCATGTTACACCTGCAGGAGTTCTTTGTTTATTTTCAGTACAGGGCATCTATGTGGAGGTCTTCATGACCGTGTTTACCAGCTTATTAATGCTTTCAAAGCATGTACTGTTGGGAGATTTACATTCAGGGGAGGAGTTTTTATATCATCTCTGACCAACGATCCGAAACTGGCAGCACCTGTTCTACAAGTTTACACCTGTAAACTATGTATCTATGTCTGTGCTCTCATCCTCAAATGAATACACATTCATATCTGAAGCTGTGTTCACATTAACGTAACTGGCTATGCAAGACTGTTATGGCTCACAAGATACATCACATAAACATACATAAGGTTTCAAAATTATCGACTTCCTTTTACATGTGGTAATTATAATAAGTTGGCCAGGATCACTGCTGAAAACATGGAGCATGTGTCCACTGTAGGACTGAGCAGAATGGCTGGTCACTCCCGTGCAGAAACACTCGCACAATAAGCGGCTTTCTTTAGTCCGACAGAATGAGAACCAGCATTTCAGGACTCGCCATTCAGTCCAAGGACATATTCGCCAGCCTTTGGATTCCCGACAGGGTGATATCTGTGCGTCTCCTACGTAAAGCCCTACTGCTCTCAGCGCCCCAAAAGCACAATGTATAATGTGTGTGTGTGTATGACGCCCCCATATGTATTCAGCACTGTGTGTGACCTCATTCCACTGAGCATCACGGAAACACACAGGAGCCCTGGAGTCTTCTAAGGAAAGCATACTTTTCTGTTTGTAGTGATGCAGCATCTCTCCCTGTCTAAATGACTGTTTCACACCAAAACACAACTTATTCAGCGGGAGCAGGTTACAGAGTGTGTGCATTCACAATCATATTTCCATTTGTGCATAATAAAACACACATATTAAATCAATGTGCCAAGATGACTGTTTTGTGCTTTATGGAATTTGGTTTCCAAAAATAAAATAACATAGCTGGGGTATTTACTCTACGTAGCTGGGGTATTTACTCTACGTAGCTGGGGTATTTACTCTACGTAGCTGGGGTATTTACTCTACGTAGCTGGGGTATTTACTCTACGTAGCTGGGGTATTTACTCTACGTAGCTGGGGTATTTACTCTATGTAGCTGGGGTATTTACTCTACGTAGCTGGGGTATTTACTCTACGTAGCTGGGGTATTTACTCTACCTAGTTGTATGAATACAAATTATGAAATCCTTAAAAATGAAAAATGAAGCAAAAAATATATTTTTTATTTTTTTATTTCAATTTATTTCAGAGGTTCAAACATAGATGAGTAGTTCTTTCAATCTACATACTTGATTTACAAGCGCTACAATATTTGTAGTCCTGAATATTTGTTTAGAAACGACTTGAATCACACGATACATTGAGATCCCAGTAAAAGAAGCACGAAGCAAAGACAGCATTTACTGTTGCAGTTCAAACGAGTCGAAAGTTTAAAACTTATCCCCTATAACAAATTGTTAAATAGTTACAATCACTGCCACACCTTCCTTTCAAACACATATGCTGTAAGAAACTAAGATATAAAGTTTAGAACATTACATATTTTAAACTTTTTCCATGATTTGAGCCAAACAATAAAAACATTAATTGTGCTGAAACTACATCAGAACAAGCAGTCAGTGCACGTTCAGTTTTTTCCATTCTTGTAGAATTTAATTTTGTAGAACGTCACATTAATTTCTTAATTTGGGGGAGATCCTGTTTGCAGCATCATTTGATTAATTACTCTGCATTTGATTAATTACTCTGAATTTGATTAATTACTCTGCATTTGATTCATACATTTGACATTTTCCAGAAGATTTCTATTGTGAAGTGCTTGGATGATTGTTGAAATCAAGAACATCTCGTAGAACAAACGTGTTCATACAGGACTTCAGTGAAACGTTTACTGCTACCAGTGTTTCTGTCTGAAAGAGCAAGTGAAGGCAATGACTCAACATTTATACAGAAAATAAAAGAGTTCCTCTGAGGAAAATAAGAGGGCTGGATTATTATACATATCTCCAGAGAATTAAAAATCAGATTATTGAAAATGCACATCCTTATTTTAGAGCGACAGATTTGAGTTTGAGGAGTTATTACACGAACTCCAAGAACACAAGACGTGGTCCAAATGGCGCCCAGGTTCTGGATCTGTGGTAAGAAGAAATACCCAGAAATCTTAGGATGCATCACCTAATGACTCTAATGGCGCATACTCAAGCAGGGAAAAGAAACACTCATAAAATTACGCTAAATATGAAAATCATATTCTAAGCTGAGCTACATTTAGAAAAATTCCATGACAACATACATACAACATGTTTGGAAAATTGTGTTATTTTGTTGCAAATATTTACATCACTCTACAGTGTCTCAAAGCAAATATACTGGCAAATAGAAAGACATTTATTTATAAGTAACCAGTATTGTGTTCCTGGGATGGATGAATTAATGAATGAAGGACTGAACTGTATCACAGAGGCCTAAGGGGCAGAGGGGGGCTGTATCACAGAGGCCTAAGGGGCAGAAGGGGGCTGTATCACAGAGGCCTAAGGGGCAGAAGGGGGCTGTATCACAGAGGCCTAAGGGGCAGAAGGGGGCTGTATCACAGAGGCCTAAGGGGCAGAAGGGGGCTGTATCATAGAGGCCTAAGGGGCAGAAGGGGGCTGTATCACAGAGGCCTAAGGGGCAGAAGGGGGCTGTATCACAGAGGCCTAAGGGGCAGAAGGGGGCTGTATCACAGAGGCCTAAGGGGCTGAATCACAGAGGCCTAAGGGGCAGAAGGGGGCTGTATCACAAAGGCCTAAGGGGCAGAAGGGGGCTGTATCACAGAGGCCTAAGGGGCAGAAGGGGGCTGTATCACAGAGGCCTAAGGGGCAGAAGGGGGCTGTATCATAGAGGCCTAAGGGGCAGAAGGGGGCTGTATCACAGAGGCCTAAGGGGCAGAAGGGGGCTGTATCACAGAGGCCTAAGGGGCAGAAGGGGGCTGTATCACAGAGGCCTAATGGGCTGAAGGGGGCTGTATCACAGAGGGCAGAAGGGGGCTGTATCACAGAGGCCTAAGGGGCAGAAGGGGGCTGTATCACAGAGGCCTAAGGGGCTGAAGGGGGCTGTATCACAGAGGCCTAAGGGGCTGAATCACAGAGGCCTAATGGGCTGAAGGGGGCTGTATCACAGAGGCCTAAGGGGCAGAAGGTGGCTGTATCACCTGTATCACAGAGGCCTAAGGGGCAGAAGGGGGCTGTATCACAGAGGCCTAAGGGGCAGAAGGGGGCTGTATCACAGAGGCCTAAGGGGCAGAAGGGGGCTGTATCACAGAGGCCTAAGGGGCAGAAGGGGGCTGTATCACAGAGGCCTAAGGGGCAGAAGGGGGCTGATATACACCATTTAACCATCGTATTAAATTCTACTCCTATTACACAACTCAGTCTGCTACTACACAAGCCTGCAGAAATAGAACTTAATAAAGGGAGTAATGATACTCACCGCTTGTGTTCGCCATGTGCTTACATGTCAGGCTCTGGAAACAATGGACATATTCAGAATTAGCATGAACATTCAAGCAATGTGGATACCATTATTTATAAACATCTTTCTTTTTCTTTTTACAATTTATTCTTTTTAATGTTAATTAACCCCTTTTCTCTAGCGACTCCTCAAGCTCCTGACCCTGATTCTGCCCCCGCCGAGTCCCCCCCACCCTGGAAGCGGCCGCCAATTGCCGCTCCCTCAAGGAACTGGACATACTTGGATCTGGCAGGAATTTATTACTGTTATCATGCTGATTATTGCTGCCATGGTAACAGTGTTCTCATCATGTGACAGATGAGATCTGTAGTGCAATTCAACCTGTCACCCTGGCAACCGCTCCATAATACCAAGCGGGTCTAACATCTGTTAACCAGGAGCTGTAAATGTACGTAGACTTGGACATTACAGTACTAAGACAGGTGCACTCCAACCCCAGGTCACAGTCCCTCTAAGCACTGAATCCCTCAACTCCCTCTTCTACCTATTATGGCACTTAAGGTTGTATTGTAGGGTCAAAGGTCATGTAATGAATCTGTAATCTTTTTGAAGGCATAAACAGTGGTTGTTAATAACAGTGTGTAGCTGTAGTGTAGTAATGTGGGCAGGAACACACCCCAGCCGTAGTTCTTAGTAGGGGTGGTTGGGTGCTGGACCCTGCAGCTGTACTTCTCCGTGTCCTGGGGGTTAAAGGGGACGCTCCTGGTCAGGTGAAACTGCCAGGACTTTTCGAAGGCCAGGTCAGTCTGCATAGAGCCCGGGATCTCCACTCCATTCCTCAGAAGAGTGATGCTGATGTCCGGGGGGTGGAAGCCGCTCACGTGGCAGATCAGAGTGTTGTCTCTCCCATACACCCCTGGGCCCTTGCTGTACACCTGGACCTTGGGAGGGCCTGGTAAAGAGGAAACACCAGAACGTGGGTTTAGTCACGAGTCACACATGAAAAACCTGGGTTTAGTCACGAGTCACACATCTAAAACCTGGGTTTAGTCACGAGTCACACGTCTAAAACCTGGGGTTATTCGCCCTCATCGATTCACACTTCAAAAACAGAAAAGGAATCTTGACCCAATTGGAGATACGTACACATTTCAGAAGACAGAGAAAGGTCTAGATCAGAGGTAGCCAACATGGTGCCCGCGGTTGGTGACCCCTGGTCTAGATACAGCGCCCCTTTCTGCTGCTGTGATGGCACAAGACCTAACTGAAATTTTAAACCTCCTATTATGTTGACATTTTATGACATATTTTATTTTTGGGGTCAAATTGACCCCAACAGTTTAAACCAACAAAATTATTGTCATGGAATTTAAAAAAAACTTTTATAACTTTAAAATAAATGTTTTACCTTTTATCTGTAAATGTAAAAAATCTGATAAACTTCTCATTTTAGAGCCAGAGGTAAGTGAATGTTTGTGAAGTTTGAAACCTGAGATAAAAATTTAAAAAGTTTTATATTTTCTTATGTTTTATACAGCTACACAGCCTGGGGTCAAAATGACCCCACACAACACCTCTGTATACAAAATTGGTACAAAGATCTGTAGGCAGGACCGACTGGACAATGTTTCCATTTTAGACAAATAGGTTCTGGCACTTGCACCACGTACTTATAAAGAGAAAGTTTGTATGTATAAAACAAGTTTCACAATGTATGAACAAATTCTTAATTCATAATAGAGCTGTTTTTATTGCAACTCTCTATTTATAAAACTGTATTTTATTCGCACCCTGATCACTTCCTGCCTTTGATATGAATAGGTTTTCAGCTGAATGTGGGTGGGTCGCTATACCCATTGTTCTTCGGCATTGTGTTTCAACAGTTCCGTGTATACTTACGTCCAGCAGGCGGCGCTGTTGGCCCTCCAGACCAACTGCGTCAGAAACGTGACATTGCCAACGTTTGAAAACGAAACTAAATATGACCCAGGAGGGGAATTCTAACTGAGCGTTTGTAATTTTGAAAGTAAAAAAACAATGTTGTTGACGGTATCATGTTTAGACCAAACTCAACCTCTTGAAGGTGATGATGAGTTTGGCCGCTCGAATACTTCGAAACTCTAATCGCACCAACAAAGCGAAATCATCAACCGGTTTAGCCTCCGCTGTCGCCATAGAAGTACGCAAAACAAATCGCTAGGCTATTTCCTGCAAAGGTATTATTTGTTTATAAAATTAAATTTTATGGATGGTTTGATTTATCACAAACAAAAATGTTCAACTGAAATGTTTGAAGCGCTAAAAAACGTTTAAAGCGCGCGCTAATTACTAAAATAATCCTGGCAAGTATGCTTAATTTTTTATGACCTACTCAGTTAACATTGATCAGCATATCAGAACTTAAAATGTCAAATCATTGCAACTGGGTCTATGTCAACAAAAATATTGAAAAACTATTTTTTAGAAAATACGAGTTAGTAGTTTCGTTTTCATAATATCTTAACTGTACTAACATAGGCCTATTGGTAACAAAAACAGGAAACTCCAATTTACAAAAACAATAACCAATAATTACATTATGATATTTACAATTATGATATTTTACAAGTGTTATTATACATATAAGTTACATGCTGTTCGATTAACTTTGTTGTTAGTAATGTAAATACTCCGAAACAAATAAATATGCTAGAATGACAGCCTTTCAGAGATCATAAGAAATGTCCAGACGTTGTAAAGACACTTACTGTTTTTTGAGTTGACGCAGAACACCACAACGGCGAGGCTAAATGCAGCCAGAATAAACTTCATGTTTCTTTTCAGTGTATAGCTCGATGTGCTCGATGTCAGGTTCAGATAATCACAGATGTTCTCGTTCTCAACAGTAGCCTCGAACTGAACTGAAAGTGTTGGGCGATACAGCTTTATCGAGTAACACCACGCCTGCTTAAAATTCACAGCCAATCACAAAATGTGCTGCACAGTTGTCAGGCAGATATGATGCCTTCAGGTTGCTTTTCACTACCTCCGCGTGCTGCGTACTCACTGATATTTATATTTATTTATATTAGGCTCGGCCTACTTTCACTGTTTGTTTGTTTCTCGTCATTTGGTTTTCGTCTTTTTCTGTTTTTAATATCTTTTTATGTGATGTCAATACATTTGAATAATTTTACTCATAAAATAAACGAGCCACAAACACAAAACACTCCAAGATGATCTTAACTAGTCTAAGATCCTTTTGGGAAACGGGGCCCTGCAGGTCCCAAAATAATCTTAGATAAAGATCATCTTAGGCTATTTTGTTTTTATATTACTTTCATTGCTTGTTTGTTTTTTGTCTGTCTCCCTCTATTTTTATTATCACTTTAATGTAATGTCAGTAAATATTAATCATTTTAATCCTAAAATTTATGAAGCACAAACACAAAACATTCTAAGATGATCTAAGATGATCTTAACTCTAAGATGCTTTTGGGAAACAGGGCCCAGATCAGACAGACTTGACACATCTTGAACCCACACCTGAGCCAGCCAGAGGACGATCCCAGCTTGAGGTCCCGAACCCACACCTGAGCCAGCCAGAGGACGATCCCAGCTTGAGGTCCCGAACCCACACCTGAGCCAGCCAGAGGACGATCCCAGCTTGAGGTCCCGAACCCACACCTGAGCCAGCCAGAGGACGATCCCAGCTTGAGGTCCCGAACCCACACCTGAGCCAGCCAGAGGACGATCCCAGCTTGAGGTCCCGAACCCACACCTGAGCCAGCCAGAGGACGATCCCAGCTTGAGGTTCCGGGGACATCCCCTAAATGTCTCAAAATGTCATCAGGACGTTGCCATGACGACTTTTTTGTAGGGTTTTCTAACGTTTCTGGGACGTTCTAGTAACGTCTCGTAATGTTCTAGTAACGTTCCCAGACATTCATTACATGACGTTATATTGTAACCAGTAACAGACGTTGCAGAAACGTCCCTGAATGTCCCATGAATGTTATGAGCACACGGTCATATCATAACCGGATATGAACGTTGCTTGAACGTTCCCCCAATTTTTTAAATTAAACGTCATATTGTAACCAAACAGTGACCTTCCTAGGAATTTAATAACGTCCTAGTAATGTTTTTAGGACATCCATAAGGAACGTCACATCATAACTTTGAGGTGACTAAAAGGGGACGTCCACTGCTTGCTGGAATGGGCTCAGCCTGGTTCCTCCCATGTTTTATTTCTAAAGCCTTCCAGAGAGTTTTTCCTTGCCACTGTCACCTCTGGTTTGCTTTGTGGTGGTTTAGGTCAGGGTATACTGAAGCTTATCCTGCAAAATGTATTGAAAAATGTACTATAAATATAAAATCTGACTGATTGATTTTAGGAAAAAATGATTTGACTGGGGTGTAAAGGAATAGTTATGTGGCTTGTGTAGGGACTGATCCCCCAGTTGCAGGTGTCTTAGTGCTGCGCTAAAACAAAAACCTGCACCCACATTGGCCCTTTTCGGATAAGATTGGATACCTCTGCTTTAAGTGCACCAGCGCAACGTGGGTAACAATAACGATACAGGCATTTAGCGGACGCTCTTATCCAGAGCGACTTACACAACTTCTTATTACATTTATCCATTCATACAGCTGGATATATATACTGAAGCAATGCAGGTGAAGTACCTTGCTCGAGGGTACAACGGCAGTGTACTACCTGGGAATCTAACCTGCAACCTTTCAGCTACAAGTCCAGTTCCTTAACCATTATACTACACTGCCGGGTTCAGAGTATGATTCATCTCTGTCTCTTCACAGGTGCTGAGCTGTGGTTTCGACCAAGTGGTGATGCAGCAGCCATCTGGTAAGTTGGGTTGGCCTTCTGAGGACGAGAGGGAGAACCCAGTGAAGGGTTTTGGAACAGGAAAGGTGAGAAGCGTAAAGTATGAGTTCTCTCTTTTATTTTGAATTTTCCCTCCTATGTCATGCCTGGAAGTAATTTTCTTACGCTTTATTATGACAAGTTTCACCCTGCCATCACGTGTTGTCAACTAGGCGGAAGTGGAATTCACCGCAGTTATCGAGAGCTAAGCTTAACAGAAAGTGCGTGCTAACGTTACAGAAACAAATAGTCTACATTTTTACTGATCATAATGGCAACAGAGAAATATCCCCGATCTTCAATTGAAGATGATTTTAACTATGGCACAAACGTCGCGACTGCAAGTGTGCAGATTCGTATGGGTAAGATTATAGACTAGGCTATCTTGATGACATCAAAACAATATGGGTCTAGCTAGCGAGCTAAGGTAATCTTAGTTTTGTAAGATCGTATTTCCCTAGCCAGCGAAATGAAGTAACATTATGTTTATTGGGGAGAATTGACTTTTATTGATGTTTATTGGGGAGAGAACTAATCACAAGGCAGCTAAAAGCTTTCCAGCGTTAACCATTAACGAGAAACACAGCGAACCAACAAATATGACTTCGCATGTGTCCGCAATGTTAACATTGTGGGGTTTAGTTCTGATTTTTTGCTACACTAATCAAGAAGCAATCGATCGTGCATTGTTGTAACGTTATTAGTAGGCTATGTAATTGTAAAGGCCCACCAGAAATTACTTAGTTGGTTGCGGAAGCAGTTAAATAACCCCCCCCAGTTTGCTAACGTTAGACGTTAGCTCGACTCAAAGTATATTTAACTTGGCCAGTGTTTCCCAATGGGATCGCACATAATCAACTAAAGATATTTCTCTCCAACCTTCTCCTGGCCAGATTTTCTGCGCAAGGTCTACACCGTGCTGTCACTGCAGATTATCCTGACAACTGCCACGTCTGCGCTGTTTATGTTCTGCGACACCATAAAGGAGTTCGTGCACGCGAGGTAAGGGTTATTACTGCGCTTCGCTCACACAAGCAGGTGTGTACAGGTGAGTCCCCCCCCCAAGTAACGGATAAATTATCCAAACTGTCTCTGTGCTCAAGAAAATGGCACTTCAGATTTAAGGTTTAAGATGTGTTCTTGTCACTTCTAGCTGGTCTGTGGTTGTTCAAAACTGGTTAAGATGGTAGCCAAACTGGTGGACTATCCTACTACACTGCTCAAAAAAATGAAGGGAACACTTAAATCACACATCACGGATCTCGATGAACGAAATATTCAAGTTGAAAACCTTTATTGATTACATTGTGTAATTCGTCGATAACAAAACATGCACACGAGTAGCCCGCTGGAGGTCATTTTGTAGGGCTCTGGCAGTGCTCCTCCTGTTCCTCCTCGCACAAAGGAGCAGATACCAGTAGTGCTAAGGGCACTAGCAAAATGCAAAACTAGAGAAGAATCAGTCAGGAAGGATAAGGAGAGAGAAATGGTCTGTGGCCACCACCTGAAAAACCATTTACTTTTTAGTTGTTGTCTTGCTGTTGCCTCTCCTGTCCACCTGTTTTCACTTTCAAAAAGCAGGTGACATTGATTCACAATCGTTTACGCTTCCTAGCTGGACAGATCGATATCCCAGAAGTTTAATCGACTCTGTGTTATACTGTGTTGATTAAGTGTTCCCTTCATTTCTTTGAGCAGTGTATATGCTGGTCAGCTGATTGACCAGGGTTAAACCAGCTAGAAGTGTTGAAAACACATCTTAAAGGAGCTTGACAAGTTATCAGCAGGGAACTCTCATTTGAGTGAACAGCCAAAGCCACTGTGGTATTGTTGTGTTTTAATGCTTGTGAATGCTTTGTCACCTGTAGTCAGTATGTGTTCATTACAACGTACAAAATAAGAATACATGAGAACAGGCCTTTCAGCCCATTTACAAACAAACTACAAACTACAGAGCCAGCGCTGCGTCAAACCCCAACTCTACCTCGGCTACAGAGAACAAAAACACAACGTTTTCTGCATCCAAACCACAGACTGAACTTGTGAGCCCAAATGAGTGTAACTGCTAGGCGGCTCTTTCATTCTCATCCTAGTAATGGGTGATGATGTGAGTCTCTTGGGTGCTGTCTCCACAGCCCTGCCCTGGTCTTGGTGTCGGCGATCGCCTCGCTCGGTCTGATCTTTGCGCTGGCCATTTACCGCCACAGGCATCCAATCAACCTCTACCTGCTGCTGGCCTTTGTGAGTTACCTGTGTTTACTTAACCTGTTTTATTAATGCAAGAACCATCGCCTGTGTTTACTTAACCTGTTTTATTAATGCAAGAACCATCACCTGTGGAAATATCTATTTTATATCATAATCTGTACCACAATCGCTGATATATGTACACCTTTATTTCAGACTCTTGTGGAAGCTATCTCTGTTGCTACAGCTGGTGAGTTTGCTGAATGAAGCTTTTTTGCCTATGAAAAATGGAACCGGCGTTTTCAGCTTGTGTCTTTACCAGCACATTGGTTAACAAGGGGAAAGTGTTCTTCGATGTGCGTATTACGTGCGTAATCCACTGTACCCGTTATGATTGCATGTTTCTCTTATCACAGAAGATTTGGATGGGACTTTGAGAAGTAGAATAACTGGTTTGACTTCATACTCTTCTGGCTACCCAACAAACTCAAGCTTTAACAGAAGCTACAGTACATTTTGATCTTGTTTTTTGTATTATTGTGATATATGATTACTCACATACTTACTGACACAAAACTCTCTCTCCCTCCCCCTCTCTCACCCTCCCCCTCTCTCTCCCTCCCCCTCTTTCTCTCCCCCTCTTTCTCCCTCTCTCTCTCTCTGCAGTGTCCTTCTATGAGTACTCAGTGGTGCTTCAGGCTTTTGGCCTCACGGCTGCTGTGTTCGTGGGTCTGACTGCCTACACATTCCAGTCCAAGAGGGACTTCAGCAAGCTTGGAGCTGGGTAATGTTTCTGGGCCTCTCTCTGTAGTAGTGTAGAGTTACTCAGCAAGCTTGGAGCTGGGTAATGTTCCCGGGCCTCTCTCTCTGTAGTAGTGTAGAGTTACTCAGCAAGCTTGGAGCTGGGTAATGTTCCTGGGCCTCTCTCTCTGTAGTAGTGTAGAGTTACTCAGCAAGCTTGGAGCTGGGTAATGTTCCTGGGCCTCTCTCTCTGTAGTAGTGTAGAGTTACTCAGCAAGCTTGGAGCTGGGTAATGTTCCTGGGCCTCTCTCTCTGTAGTAGTGTAGAGTTACTCAGCAAGCATGGAGTTGGGTAATGTTCCCGGGCCTCTCTCTCTGTAGTAGTGTAGAGTTACTCAGCAAGCTTGGAGCTGGGTAATGTTCCTGGGCCTCTCTCTCTGTAGTAGTGTAGAGTTACTCAGCAAGCTTGGAGCTGGGTAATGTTCCCGGGCCTCTCTCTCTGTAGTAGTGTAGAGTTACTCAGCAAGCTTGGAGCTGGGTAATGTTCCTGGGCCTCTCTCTCTGTAGTAGTGTAGAGTTACTCAGCAAGCTTGGCGCTGGGTAATGTTTCTGGGCCTCTCTGTAGTAGTGTAGAGTTACTCAGCAAGCTTGGAGCTGGGTAATGTTCCCGGGCCTCTCTCTCTGTAGTAGTGTAGAGTTACTCAGCAAGCTTGGAGCTGGGTAATGTTCCTGGGCCTCTCTCTCTGTAGTAGTGTAGAGTTACTCAGCAAGCTTGGAGTTGGGTAATGTTCCCGGGTCTCTCGTAGTAGTGTAGAGTTACTCAGCAAGCTTGGAGTTGGGTAATGTTCCCGGGTCTCTCTGTAGTAGTGTAGAGTTACTCAGCAAGCTTGGAGTTGGGTAATGTTCCTGGGCCTCTCTCTCTGTAGTAGTGTAGAGTTACTCAGCAAGCTTGGAGCTGGGTAATGTTCCCGGGCCTCTCTCTCTGTAGTAGTGTAGAGTTACTCAGCAAGCTTGGCGCTGGGTAATGTTCCTGGGCCTCTCTCTCTGTAGTAGTGTAGAGTTACTCGGCCGAAGCTTGGCAAAAGTTGGGTAATGTTCCCGGGTCTCTCGTAGTAGTGTAAAGTCACCGAAACAACACGGCCGAAACAAATTTTTTTTTTTTTTTTTTTTTTTTTTTTTTTTTTTTTTTTAATTAAACAGAATTGTAATGACGCAAACAAAAAGCGCAGCCAGCACACGGTTATCTGGATAAGAGCCAGCATGTCGGCGGTGTGGAGTTATTTCAATATCTCGGAGAAAGACCCACGGATAGCGATTTGCAAAAAATGCAGTGCTGAAATTTCAAGAGGGGGTGCATCTGCAAAGAGTTTCTCCACGTCGGGTGACTTAAATGCACTTTGTGTTTTTATGAGAGAACATATTTAATTTTACAATCTTTCAGCAGGCCAGTCAGTTATAGGCCTGTACATTATTATTTAATGTACACATGAGCGGGGTCAAGTTAAACATTTTGTTTTGAATTTTAATTTATATTGTGCATTGCTGTAATGTCAGTGCTAAATAAATATTTTCATACTTTTGTAATTGATTTATTCTTGAATTGCAATGCTTTGATTTTAGTGAGGTTAGTACACAGTCATACCATAAATGCAATGGTTCTAATGTACAATTCTTTCCGGGTTTCGGTTTCTCTGTAGTAGTGTAGAGTTTTTCATTTTCGTTCGGCGCTGTTTTTCATTCGGTTCCTCCTGGCCTGGGCCTCTCTCTGTAGTAGTGTAGAGTTACTCAGCAAGCTTGGCGCTGGGTAATGTTTCTGGGCCTCTCTGTAGTAGTGTAGAGTTACTCAGCAAGCTTGGAGCTGGGTAATGTTCCCGGGCCTCTCTCTCTGTAGTAGTGTAGAGTTACTCAGCAAGCTTGGAGCTGGGTAATGTTCCCGGGCCTCTCTCTCTGTAGTAGTGTAGAGTTACCTCATCAGCTTAATGATTGTTCAATTCAGTACTGTTTTTAATGTACATACTGTACTGTTTTTAATGTACATACCGTGCTGTTTTTAATGTACATACTGTACTGTTTTTAATGTACGTACTGTACTGTTTTTAATGTACGTACTGTACTGTTTTTAATGTATGTACTGTTTTTAATGTACGTACTGTTTTTAATGTACATACTGTACTATTTTTTGTTTTTCAGCCTGTTTGCCTGCCTGTGGATTCTGATCATTGCTAGCTTCATGAGCGTAAGTACAGAGATTTCAATCCTTTCTGTAGGTTTCAGTTTCAGCTCGTATTCATTCAATTTGTTTGTGCTGAATAACTGCCCCTGTTTGTGCTGAAAAACTGCCCCTGTTAGTGCTGAATAACTTCCCCTGTTAGTGCTGAATAACTGCCTGTTAGTGCTAAATAACTGCCCCTGTTAGTGCTGAATAACTGCCCCTGTTTGTGCTGAAAAACTGCCTCTGTTAGTGCTGAATAACTGCCCCTGTTAGTGCTGAATAACTGCCCCTGTTAGTGCTGAATAACTGCCCGTGTTTGTGCTGAATAACTGCCCGTGTTTGTGCTGAATAACTGCCCCTGTTAGTGCTGAATAACTGCCCCTGTTAGTGCTGAATAACTGCCCCTGTTAGTGCTGAATAACTGCCTGTTAGTGCTGAATAACTGCCCCTGTTAGTGCTGAATAACTGCCCCTGTTAGAGCTGAATAACTGCCCCTGTTAGTGCTGAATAACTGCCCCTGTTAGTGCTGAATAACTGCCCCTGTTAGTGCTGAATAACTGCCCCTGTTAGTGCTGAATAACTGCCCCTGTTAGAGCTGAATAACTGCCCCTGTTAGAGCTGAATAACTGCCCCTGTTAGAGCTGAATAACTGCCCCTGTTAGAGCTGAATAACTGCCCCTGTTAGTGCTGAATAACTGCCCCTGTTAGTGCTGAATAACTGCCCCTGTTAGTGCTGAATAACTGCCCCTGTTAGTGCTGAATAACTGCCCCTGTTAGAGCTGAATAACTGCCCCTGTTAGTGCTGAATAACTGCCCCTGTTAGTGCTGAATAACTGCCCCTGTTAGTGCTGAATAACTGCCCCTGTTAGTGCTGAATAACTGCCCCTGTTAATGCTGAATAACTGCCCCTGTTAGTGCTGAATAACTGCCCCTGTTAGTGCTGAATAACTGCCCCTGTTAGAGCTGAATAACTGCCCCTGTTAGAGCTGAATAACTGCCCCTGTTAGAGCTGAATAACTGCCCCTGTTAGTGCTGAATAACTGCCCCTGTTAGTGCTGAATAACTGCCCCTGTTAGTGCTGAATAACTGCCCCTGTTAGTGCTGAATAACTGCCCCTGTTAGTGCTGAATAACTGCCCCTGTAAGTGCTGAATAACTGCCCCTGTTAGAGCTGCTTCCAGCGTGTGAGGATAACTGCCCCTGTTAGATAGAAATGTGCGTCTCGCCCACAGGTGTTCTTCCACAATGACACGATGGAGCTGGTGTTCTCTGGAGCGGGGGCCCTGGTCTTCTGTGGTTTCATCATCTACGACACTCACCTGCTGATGCACCAGCTGTCCCCCGAGGAGCACATCCTGGCCTCCATCAACCTCTACCTGGACATCGTCAACCTCTTCCTGTACATTCTGCGCATCCTGGATGCCATGAAGAAAAACTGAGGCACTGCACTGCCCTCTGCTGGTCTGAGATGGGACCACACCTGGGTCAAATATGTGCCTGAAATGCTTTGAATCCTCTTGCAGATCCTTCAGTGGAACTAAAATGTACAACTGTAGGAAAATAAGGATGTTGTTCTGAATATTAGTGAAAATAGATGTTTCTTTTAATGTTGTCCATAATCTGCAGTAATTTGTACTGCTGTCTAAAGGTTTTAAAAGTATTTCAAAGGATTATTTGACCCAGATCCAGACGGGACGTCACCTGAATATTTAATTTGAGGAGGTAGAGCTTCTTATTGCGAAAGCCATCTTTGTTTTTCCCAACTCCTCTTGGATCTGATCTGTGTATTACACGTCTTGTGATTCCCAGTATGAAAAAATAAATGTTTCATTGATGAATATGGGGGAGGGTGGTGTATTGTGAGCTATGCTGATCGTCTTGTGTAGGGTTAAAAAAAACCTGTAAATATATTTTTAAATGATCTGTTTCCTCATAATAATGAATATAACTCCTCAGTATGCTGGGTTTTGTTTATGGCTAAAACTGCTTTGATAGATAGTTGCATAATTACGTTTGCTTAAACATTTTTAAATGATCTCCAGACCACTCGCTGCTTTAACTGTTCAGTCTCTGTACATTTATGGAGTGCAGCAGGAACTGGAGTCTCTAAAGAAGGACAGGGCTCCAAAATGTGTGTGTTGTGGAATGTAATCGAGAGAAATGGCTATTTGCGAACACCAGAGCGCGATAAAGTAAAAACTACATTTGAAAGCAGAAAAGTAAAACGGGCTTCTGGGACTCAGTGTAACTAATGTGGGACCATTGGGGGGGGGGGGGACTCAGTGTAACTAATGTGGGACCATTGGGGGGGGGGGTGGGGGTGGTGGTGGTGGTGGTGGTGGGGGGTGTTTCTTAGTGACTGTAGAATACTTGGTGAATATTGAGAGAGTGTTATTAAGGGGTGTTTGCCTGTTTAAAAAAAAAATTATTAAAAACTACTAAGACCGCAAGTGCAATATTAACTAAAATGTGTGAAATAATGTAGCTGCACGTGTATATGGAGAGAACGGCTGCGTCCCAATATTCTTCACTCCCTTCCTCCGCTCCCCCACTACCACTCCTCTCCTCCCTTCCTCCACTCCCCCACTACCATTCCCCACCTCCCTTCCTCCACTCCCCCACTACCACTCCTCTCCTCCCTTCCTCCACTCCCCCACTACCATTCCCCACCTCCCTTCCTCCACTCCCCCACTACCACTCCTCTCCTAACTGGAAGTATGCGAAACTGAATGTTTCAAGTCCAAGTATTTGCATGTACAGTATACAATGTACCTGATATTGCGGTTTGCTTCGAGACATTAATTAATATGTAACCATTAATACGTAATTAAGATGTAATCAGCAACATTAGATTAAAACACAAAGATCCGTTTCCGGGGCACGGAGTAGAGGAGTGGTAGTGGAGGAGGAAAGGTCGCATTTTTTTACTGTTGGGACGCAGCCCAGGTGTGTGTGTGTGTGTGTGTGTGTTTGTGTGTGTGTGTGTGTGTGTGTTTGTGTGTGTTTGTGTGTGTGTGTGTGTGTGTGTGTGTGTAAAATCATAATGTTGATCCCTGGAATCTAAAATAAAATAAAAGGTATTAATCGCAATGTGGAAAACATGGCTTTGATTGAGTTCAGATGTGTGCATTTATGTGTGTCATGATTTTAGAGTAGGCTTCATTCTTACTGTCATAGACAGACATTTTACAAACCTTGAAAATAGGGAGAAAAAACTGCTTCCATACTATTAAGTAGGCTTGTTGAGACAGGATGAGAAAGTAGTTAAGTAGGTGAAATGTTCTTTAAATGTAGTATACTTAAAACCCCTGTATGATATACCTCCGGGGTTTCGCTGAGTATATTCGGGAGCACACTTTTCAAGAAGTACACAAACATTTTATTCACAATATGATGCACATCTTAATTAAAAAAAATGAGGCGCCGCTTCGCTGACGTTTTCCTTCAATAGTAAAAACAACACGTGACACGGCCGTGCAAGGGTGGGACGTCTTACAACACTTCCACAGTATGGTTGGAAAATAGTATGGAGGATATTGTTTTGCATACTGCACGTAGCGTACTAAACAGTACAAACGTCTGCCAGTACACAGGAGATGGGTCTGATTCTTGTACATGCCTGAATAAAACTCACATTGATCCAGAGATAAAAATCTGAAGTCACCCTCATATGGACCCCATGTGAACCCTTTTGACTGTAAGTTCTAATTCCACAACTATACAAATGATCATCTTATGCATAGCCATTGATGATCTTATCCACAGCATAACGTCAGTACAGCTGGTTATATACTAAAGCAGTGAAAAGTGGTCAGTAAAAGTGCTGCATAAAGGTACAACAGCAGTAGCTCACCTGGAGGTTGAACAGAAAGGGCAGAGCGCTCAAAATGATCACAGGTCCTGTTCTGCTCAACTTTCCAAAGGAGGAGTGTACGTCAAACAAATGATCAGCACCCGACATGTTAGGCAGAAAATAAACACTAGATGGCGCACCTACATTGTTTTATGCCGTGACTTGAAAACCCTTAAGTGCTTCTGGGGTCCAGATGTTAGTATTGTTAGCAGTGCTGTTGTAGTAGTAGTTAGTAAGTAGTGCTGTCACCGGCTCAGTAAACATGCTGTTGAGTTTATGAAGTTTCTTTGTGACTCAGTCCTTGTGGAATATAATATGGCATCCTGTCCTCTTCTGGCTGTGCATAATAAAGAAGGGAAATGATTCATGGTGAACATGCTTAGAAATATTCTCACAGTGTAACACAGCAGCACTGGCAGGCTGTGAGTGGCACTAATGCACTGTAACTTGTGCGTTATTGCCTGCGTGCTTTCAGCTGTGCATTTCCCCCAGATTATATCATCCAGCCGAACGTGAGATCAGAGGAAAGGCTGCTCTGAGGCTGTGCCACCCACCTGCCAGCTCCACTCTCTTTCTACATTTAATCACTGTCCTTTCATCTCTACAGGAAACAGTCCTGCTTCAGTCAATACCCGCTTCAACATCTCTTTACAAATCTGCCTTTCTATAAGATGTTGATGATTGTTATTAGTGCTGTTTGCAAAATATTCATTGATATTTCCAGAGTTTTTATGAATCTGTCTTTATGTGAAGGATCTGAAGAGGTTATTGAGAAGAACAAACACGGAATGCGTGTCGCCGTTTGGCAGCTGTTTCCGTCTGGATTTCACACGCAAAACTGTTTTATTTCTTAAACCACAGTGAAATCTCCTCGGCACAAGAGAAGAAAGAGTGTAAACATCTTCCTCCAAAACTACGCATTTGAGGGAAGATGGCGTGACTGGCGAGCAGGATGTCCCGTTTCTGGATTTGTGGACGTGTGTAATTGTCCTTGTGACTGAAGCAGTGGTGAGAAGGAGGAGCAGAACAGGCACGGGGGGGAGCTCTTATTTTACTCTCCGTGGCATGCTTTGAAGCGGCCCGCTAAAGGCCCGCGCCGTGTCCGCTCTTCTCTCGGCAAGACGCAGTCAAGCCCAATTACTCAATATGTACTTCATGTAAAAACACCATCCATCACACAGGGCTACAGAGCCTGTAATCACCTTATTTCTGCACCCTATGGGCTGGCTCACTGCACATTCTCAATATAGCCATGGCATTAGAACACAAGCCACTGGTGTGGGGCTCCAGGGTGGGGTATCAGGGTACAGTACTGGCTCTGGTGTGGGGTATTGGGGTACAGTACTGGCCCTAGTGTGGGGCTCTCAGGGTCAGGTATCGGGGTACAGTACTGGCCCTAGTGTGGGGTATCGGGGTACAGTACTGGCCCTGGTGTGGGGCTCTCAGGGTGGGGTATCGGGGTACAGTACTGACCCTGGTGTGGGGCTCTCAGGGTGGGGTATCGGGGTACATTGGAAGGGCTAACATTCTCCTCCTCAAATGAACAGTGTACACTGCAATGGGGGGACAAGCCCACAATTCCAAATTATGGGAATAAAAAAAAATATTGGAGATTAAAAATGAGTCCTGACCTTTCTGGGCACTTCCTGTCCACAGTACAGACTCACTTCAGCACAGAGACACACGCAGACTCACTTCAGCACAGAGACACACACAGTACAGACTCACTTCAGCACAGAGACACACACAGTACAGACTCACTTCAGCACAGAGACACACACAGTACAGACTCACTTCAGCACAGAGACACGCGCAGTACAGACTCACTTCAGCACAGAGACACGCACAGTACAGACTCACTTTAGCACAGAGACACACACAGTACAGACTCACTTCAGCACAGAGACACACGCAGTACAGACTCACTTCAGCACAGAGACACACGCAGTACAGACTCACTTCAGCACAGAGACACACACAGTACAGACTCACTTCAGCACAGAGACACACACAGTACAGACTCACTTCAGCACAGAGACACACGCAGTACAGACTCACTTCAGCACAGAGACACACGCAGTACAGACTCACTTCAGCACAGAGACACACGCAGTACAGGCTCACTTCAGCACAGAGACACACACAGTACAGACTCACTTCAGCACAGAGACACGCGCAGTACAGACTCACTTCAGCACAGAGACACACTCAGTACAGACTCACTTCAGCACAGAGACACACACAGTACAGACTCACTTCAGCACAGAGACACACGCAGTACAGACTCACTTCAGCACAGAGACACACGCAGTACAGACTCACTTCAGCACAGAGACACACACAGTACAGACTCACTTCAGCACAGACACACGCAGTACAGACTCACTTCAGCACAGAGACACGCACAGTACAGACTCACTTCAGCACAGAGACACACGCAGTACAGACTCACTTCAGCACAGAGACACACACAGTACAGACTCACTTCAGCACAGAGACACACACAGTACAGACTCACTTTAGCACAGAGACACGCGCAGTACAGACTCACTTCAGCACAGAGACACGCGCAGTACAGACTCACTTCAGCACAGAGACACACACAGTACAGACTCACTTCAGCACAGAGACACGCACAGTACAGGCTCACTTCAGCACAGAGACACGCACAGTACAGACTCACTTCAGCACAGACACACGCAGTACAGACTCACTTCAGCACAGAGACACGCGCAGTACAGACTCACTTCAGCACAGAGACACACACAGTACAGACTCACTTCAGCACAGAGACACACACAGTACAGACTCACTTCAGCACAGAGACACGCGCAGTACAGACTCACTTCAGCACAGAGACACACACAGTACAGACTCACTTCAGCACAGAGACACACACAGTACAGACTCACTTCAGCACAGAGACACACGCAGTACAGACTCACTTCAGCACAGAGACACACACAGTACAGGCTCACTTCAGCACAGAGACACGCACAGTACAGACTCACTTCAGCACAGAGACACGCGCAGTACAGACTCACTTCAGCACAGAGACACACACAGTACAGACTCACTTCAGCACAGAGACACACACAGTACAGACTCACTTCAGCACAGAGACACGCGCAGTACAGGCTCACTTCAGCACAGAGACACGCGCAGTACAGACTCACTTCAGCACAGAGACACGCGCAGTACAGACTCACTTCAGCACAGAGACACACGCAGTACAGACTCACTTCAGCACAGAGACACACACAGTACAGACTCACTTCAGCACAGAGACACACGCAGTACAGACTCACTTCAGCACAGAGACACACGCAGTACAGACTCACTTCAGCACAGAGACACACGCAGTACAGACTCACTTCAGCACAGAGACACACGCAGTACAGACTCACTTCAGCACAGAGACACGCGCAGTACAGACTCACTTCAGCACAGAGACACACGCAGTACAGACTCACTTCAGCACAGAGACACACGCAGTACAGACTCACTTCAGCACAGAGACACGCGCAGTACAGACTCACTTCAGCACAGAGACACGCGCAGTACAGACTCACTTCAGCACAGAGACACACACAGTACAGACTCACTTCAGCACAGAGACACGCACAGTACAGGCTCACTTCAGCACAGAGACACGCACAGTACAGACTCACTTCAGCACAGACACACGCAGTACAGACTCACTTCAGCACAGAGACACGCGCAGTACAGACTCACTTCAGCACAGAGACACACACAGTACAGACTCACTTCAGCACAGAGACACGCGCAGTACAGACTCACTTCAGCACAGAGACACACACAGTACAGACTCACTTCAGCACAGAGACACACACAGTACAGACTCACTTCAGCACAGAGACACACACAGTACAGACTCACTTCAGCACAGAGACACACGCAGTACAGACTCACTTCAGCACAGAGACACACACAGTACAGGCTCACTTCAGCACAGAGACACGCACAGTACAGACTCACTTCAGCACAGAGACACGCGCAGTACAGACTCACTTCAGCACAGAGACACACACAGTACAGACTCACTTCAGCACAGAGACACACACAGTACAGACTCACTTCAGCACAGAGACACGCGCAGTACAGGCTCACTTCAGCACAGAGACACGCGCAGTACAGACTCACTTCAGCACAGAGACACACGCAGTACAGACTCACTTCAGCACAGAGACACACACAGTACAGACTCACTTCAGCACAGAGACACACGCAGTACAGACTCACTTCAGCACAGAGACACACGCAGTACAGACTCACTTCAGCACAGAGACACACGCAGTACAGACTCACTTCAGCACAGAGACACGCGCAGTACAGACTCACTTCAGCACAGAGACACACGCAGTACAGACTCACTTCAGCACAGAGACACACGCAGTACAGACTCACTTCAGCACAGAGACACGCGCAGTACAGACTCACTTCAGCACAGAGACACGCGCAGTACAGACTCACTTCAGCACAGAGACACGCGCAGTACAGACTCACTTCAGCACAGAGACACACACAGTACAGACTCACTTCAGCACAGAGACACGCGCAGTGCAGACTCACTTCAGCACAGAGACACACGCAGTACAGACTCACTTCAGCACAGAGACACACGCAGTACAGACTCACTTCAGCACAGAGACACGCGTAGTACAGACTCACTTCAGCACAGAGACACACGCAGTACAGACTCACTTCAGCACAGAGACACACGCAGTACAGACTCACTTCAGCACAGAGACACACGCAGTACAGACTCACTTCAGCACAGAGACACACGCAGTACAGACTCACTTCAGCACAGAGACACACGCAGTACAGACTCACTTCAGCACAGAGACACACGCAGACTCACTTCAGCACAGAGACACACGCAGTACAGACTCACTTCAGCACAGAGACACACGCAGTACAGACTCACTTCAGCACAGAGACACACGCAGACTCACTTCAGCACAGAGACACGCGCAGTACAGACTCACTTCAGCACAGAGACACACGCAGTACAGACTCACTTCAGCACAGAGACACGCGCAGTACAGACTCACTTCAGCACAGAGACACGCGCAGTACAGACTCACTTCAGCACAGAGACACGCGCAGTACAGACTCACTTCAGCACAGAGACACGCGCAGTACAGACTCACTTCAGCACAGAGACACGTGCAGTACAGACTCACTTCAGCACAGAGACACGCGCAGTACAGACTCACTTCAGCACAGAGACACGTGCAGTACAGACTCACTTCAGCACAGAGACACACACAGTACAGACTCACTTCAGCACAGAGACACGCGCAGTACAGACTCACTTCAGCACAGAGACACGCGCAGTACAGACTCACTTCAGCACAGAGACACATGCAGTACAGACTCACTTCAGCACAGAGACACGCGCAGTACAGGCTCACTTCAGCACAGAGACACATGCAGTACAGACTCACTTCCTGGTGCTTCACAGCTTAGGGTAGCTGAGGGCGTGGTTTCCTGTCTCGTTAAATATGCGGAGTGGGCCTAAGGTGTGTACAGGTGTGAATGAGCAGGAAGCACAGGAGCATCACAGCCCACTCTTTCTAACCTGAAAAGAAGCCCATCGGCATGAGATCATGTCTAATCTCATCCCTGCTCATTTTTTCTTATTTCCGCTGTAGTTGGCCTAGCCTTGGCCTGCTCTCTCCGGCACTTACTGTCCTGTCCACCGTTCACATTGGACCTCTTTAAAGGAGACAGCAGGTACTGGCAGAGTGTGTGTGGGACAGCAGGGACTGGCAGAGTGTGTGTGGGACAGCAGGGACTGGCAGAGTGTGTGTGGGACAGCAGGGACTGGCAGAGTGTGTGTGGGACAGCAGGGACTGGCAGAGTGTGTGTGGGACAGCAGGGACTGGCAGAGTGTGTGTGGGACAGCACGCTCAGCTGGGGACGGGTTGGCAGAGCGGTTCTGCAAGGTTCTGCGGAGTATGGGGGATGGAGGCTGGTTTGGGAGGTTCTTGAAGGTTCTCTGGAGTACGGGGTGGTGGGGGCTTTACTTGGACACGGTGGAGTCTGGTGATGGGGGCATTTTCTAGGCATGACGTGCACAAAGAACATTCTTATGTTGTTGCTTTTTCCGCTCTGATTTTATGTGTTTTTGGAGCTAAGATCATGAGCAGTGATGAGAGCCCACCCACCCACACACCCATAAACACACACACACACACACACACACCTACAACACACAAACACACCCACACACCCATAAACACACACACACACACACACACACACACACACCTACAACACACAAACACACCCACACACCCATAAACACACACACACATACACACACACACACACCCATAAACACACACACACATACAACACACAAACACACACCCACACACCCATAAACACACACACACATACACACACACACACACACACACCTACAACACACAAACACACCCACCCACACACACACACCCATAAACACACACACCCACACACACACTCAAATAGAACATATATGTTCTCTCTCACACTAAAATGTTATATATATATATATTATCTAATGGTGAAGACATTCCCATGATCCCACGCAAGGGATGACTGAATCTGGACCCACAATGCAACAGGGCATGTTGTGTGTCAATGAAGGAGATCCCAGATTATCAGGCTGCAAGTCACACATGGAGGACCACTGATATTTAATCACTGATATTTAATCGCTGATATTTAATCACTGATATTTAATCAGATATTTAATCACTGATGTCTCTTTTCTATTTCTACATTTTTCTTTACTTTTATCATTGATTTTGGAAATGAACTTAAATTCAACCGGAAACATAACATAAATGTATTGAATGAAACACTGTGCTTTTAAAAAATTTGAAATTGTTTATTTGCTACAGTAAAAAAAGATGTGTCTGAGAAAATTATTTGACAGTAATTTACCAACAAACGTATGGGAAAAACAGGCACTAAGCAATAAGCAAAGGCACTGACCCCATTATATGTGAGGTGGCTTACCTTTACAGCATAATATAATGTACACGGCCCATGCTACGGTCCCAGATGAAAGGAGCTTTGATGGTTGGGTGTTTGGGTTTAGTAAGCGATGTCCCGCTTGTACAGAGGGATTTACCCACTGCTTCCTTAGGGGATAAAATGGCCGCTCTGAGCCCACGCCCGGACTCGTCTCCTTTGACTGCGGGAGCAGAAAACTTGTTTTTACAAAGATTACCTTTCCTGTCCTTTGTTACTTTAGGACACAGCAGCAAAGCACTCCATTTTACTTCCAAAACACAAAAGCAGGAGGGACCCACCCTTGGGCTCACCCTTGGGCTCCTCCATGGCTTTGTGCTTGGCTAATGGCTTTTACACGGAAGTCTTTGTCATATTTATATAGCATGTCTGAAACCACAAAATGACAGGTTTTTTATTTTTCCGGCTGTCTTAATTTAGGCGAGAATTTCAATTCCCAGTCTTTGACTTATTCACTAGCTTCTGTGGATGATATGCTACTGCTTCCACATCATCTTACTGACCTGAGAAAGCAAAAGGGCCAGAGACAAGGGCCAGTGGCCCTTATGCGCGTGTAGACGTTACGGAGGAGATATCTGTGACTGAACCCAGAGAGATCACACTGCAGACTAGAACGTGTAAAGCACAGGATGGGTGAAGCGCCTCCTGGGAGTGAGGAATATGCCCTCAGACAGACAGACAGACAGAGCCCAGTGGCAGTGCTTCCTTTAGTTTACAATGCCAACACGTTTTTCAAATTCCTGGGGCTGTTTTGCTATTTTTGACTTCCTGGGCCCAGACAAGTCACGCAGAGTGTCCTGACGTTGCTAAGCGATGTCCTGGGTGTGTTTATGTACAGACGCGCAGTAAAAATAATTGTTGGTGTGGTTGTTTATTTTGCTGTCTGCCACGTGTGCGGGTCCCGGGGAGAGAGCGGCGCTCAGGTACCCGCTGCTCACGACTCATTTAGCCACACATTACCATCCTCGCCACACCTCCAATCTTTCCAGCTTCGCTTCAGCTGCGACCGCACTGTGGCACGGCACTCTGGGAAGGGCCCCCCACCATCACAACCTGACCTAAGTGCTCCCTGCAGTGATTACACAGGTAACTTATATTTCACCTTCCTGAGGATGTGAAATAACTCATTTTAAATTTGGAACATGTATATTTTGAGTGATTTTAGTTATAGGCCGACTCTTCTCTGTTGACAGTGGTGTATTTATGGTTCACCATGACAACAAGGCCATGTCTCAGGCTTACACAGCGCTTAGCAACAAAAGGTCACTCTGTATGCCATAGTCTAGAGGCCTCTTTAGTGTAAAACACATACAAACGAGAGAAAAAAACATACAGGATAGAACTCAACGCATGTTCTATGAATGTGTCAAATGTTTCCATGACCATGTGTTTTATTTTTTTTGGGGGGGGTTGGTACGGTGGCATGTTAGCGTGCTGTCCCACACACACACACACACACACACTGCCCTGGGTACGGTGGCATGTTAGTGAGCTGTCCCACACACACACACACACACACACACACACTGCCCTGGGTACGGTGGCGTGTTAGTGAGCCGGGAGCTGAACCGTGTCTCCAAACACACCGTATAACACTTCCTGCCCCCCCACGCGCTCCTAGCAAATGAACTGGCGAGGAATTTATAAACTCCTGGCCCAGCCCTCTCTTTGGGGGGGGAGGCACAGACACACAAATATCCCTCTTTTCATATTCCCTTGTAATGGTTTCCAGAAACGGCCGGAATGTCAAGGATATTTAAACAAAAGCGAAGAAAGAGGGGGTTAGGGGTGCAAACACAGAGCAGCCATTGGAGGGGGGTTAGGGGTGCAAACACAGAGCAGCCATTGGAGGGGGGTTAGGGGAGCAAACACAGAGCAGCCATTGGAGGGGAGTTAGGGGAGCAAACACAGAGCAGCCATTGGAGGGGAGTTAGGGGTACAAACACAGAGCAGCCATTGGAGGGGGGTTAGGGGAGCAAACACAGAGCAGCCATTGGAGGGGGGTTAGGGGAGCAAACACAGAGCAGCCATTGGAGGGGAGTTAGGGGTGCAAACACAGAGCAGCCATTGGAGGGGAGTTAGGGGGGCAAACACAGAGCAGCCATTGGAGGGGGGTTAGGGGAGCAAACACAGAGCAGCCATTGGAGGGGAGTTAGGGGTGCAAACACAGAGCAGCCATTGGAGGGGAGTTAGGGGAGCAAACACAGAGCAGCCATTGGAGGGGAGTTAGGGGTGCAAACACAGAGCAGCCATTGGAGGGGTGTTAGGGGAGCAAACACAGAGCAGCCATTGGAGGGGGGTTAGGGGAGCAAACACAGAGCAGCCATTGGAGGGGGGTTAGGGGAGCAAACACAGAGCAGCCATTGGAGGGGAGTTAGGGGTGCAAACACAGAGCAGCCATTGGAGGGGGGTTAGGGGTGCAAACACAGAGCAGCCATTGGAGGGGAGTTAGGGGTGCAAACACAGAGCAGCCATTGGAGGGGGGTTAGGGGAGCAAACACAGAGCAGCCATTGGAGGGGAGTTAGGGGTGCAAACACAGAGCAGCCATTGGAGGGGAGTTAGGGGTACAAACACAGAGCAGCCATTGGAGGGGGGTTAGGGGTGTATTTGGGGTATTTGCTCTCCCCATCTCTTTCTACTGCTCAACAGTATGTGATGCTATGCTACTATCATGAGGGCTGAATTGACTATATAATATGAAACCTATCCATCCAATGATAGGTGGAATACATTGCTGAACAATATTAGGTCTTAACATCAAGACAAAATGAGCCCTATCTGGTTTAAAAAAAGGGCCAATTTCAATGGTTTGGATTTACAAAAGCTGACCAGAGTCTAATTCTGTAATTGTGCTTGTTTTTGGCCGTCAAACACAGCTCACAGACGTCTGCTTCAACATGAAAAATTCACTGCCAAACCTACTGCAGGCCAGACATTGGAGAACACTACAAGCAACCCCTCATTTACAAATCATTTCTCACCGTGCAGACGTACCTACACCCTCCGACCAGCAGGGGAGACGGAGAATACAAATGCAGGTTACTACCATAGATACAAAAAACGTTTATATATCTACGGTAGTAGTAGGTTTATATATTTATGACTACAACCCTTATGAACATGGACTATACTGCGATATACAAAAATAAAATATAATATCAAGGTCAGAATAAGCATTGGACCATTTTCAGTAGGCTATATGGGAAAATATACAAGTTGCTATTTTCATATAAGCTTAAAATATATTACTGAGAAAAACAATTCCAAAAATGTTTTTCAGATTACATTTTTCTCCCTGCGATTAAGAATCTGCCCGCAAGTACTTGTTTACTCCAATAAACTGTCCCCTTCCCCCCTAATAAGAAATATGCCCACAGCTTTTTATGAATGAGTTTTAAAACTCAGTCTTAATAATCTTCATAATTTTCCATAAACTGGAAAAGGAAATCTAGTATAGAAGACATAGCTAGACGGCAAACAATTTGCGCAATATTATCTTTGGTTCCGATTCCTTCTGATGTTATTAATATCTGCTCTATATGAACGTGGGCCGGACTGTAGGGGAACTGTGCCATGCATGTCCTTCCCTGTCTCTCCAGTCGCACTTAGCACGTGTATTAGCGACCGCCTGAGCTACAGAGAGTAAACAGGGCTTTCTCATTCCAGTCAACTGGGAAAGTCTGACAACCACTAACTCAAGACCTGAGCCTGCATATTCATTTATTTCTTCCTCCTTTAAAAAAACAAAACTGCTGTGGTTAAAAAAACAAACAAAAAAACTGCATCCAAGAGGCAAGAGGTACAATTTAAACCTGATTTCATTTACAGCCTGAAACCGGACTTTCATTTACAACCAAACGCAAGAAGATGTATTAAAAAAAAACTTTGAAGGTGCTGTTGGGTCTCTATAGGACTGATTTTGCCATCAATTAAAATACAAAAAAAAAAAGAAAAAAAAAAAAGAAAGAAGCATTAGCCAATGGCTGATAGGAGCCGTGCGGCTTGTGATGACATCACAGAACACGTCTTTGTCCGTCCGCTTTCATCCCCCCCCTAATACACCCACCGCCTCAGCTTAGTTCCATCAACAGCACTCTTTAATCTGGCCGCTTTGAAGCTGCGCCAGATGTTCCACTGCGCCAGCCAATCCAAACTACTCACACTGTAAATGACTGGAGCTCCAGTGGAGGGCAGAGTGAGAGGCACTCCTGGAGCTCCAGCGGAGGGCAGAGTGAGAGGCACTCCTGGAGCTCCAGCGGAGGGCAGAATGAGAGGCACTCCTGGAGCTCCAGCGGAGGGCAGAGTGAGAGGCACTCCTGGAGCTCCAGCGGAGGGCAGAGTGAAAGACCCTCCTGGAGCTCCAGCGGAGGGCAGAGTGAGAGGCACTCCTGGAGCTCCAGCGGAGGGCAGAGTGAAAGACCCTCCTGGAGCTCCAGCGGAGGGCAGAGTGAGAGGCACTCCTGGAGCTCCAGCGGAGGGCAGAGTGAGAGGCACTCCTGGAGCTCCAGCGGAGGGCAGAGTGAGAGACACTCCTGGTGTGACAGTGCCTTGAAATCAATTAGGATAATAGGGTAGAAAATGTAAAGAATCAGTATGCTTCCCAAACTTCCAAGAAGCTTCCACCATTTCCTTTGAATCATCTTGTATTAGTCTGGATAGGGACATTTTAATTACTGCGGAGCGGAGAGATTGAAGGAATGCCGCATTGATATATGCATAATGCTTTGTATTCTGAAGCACACACTGTTGATTATCAAATGTCTTGGATCTCAGGAACAATCCATTACAGAACAAGCAGTACTTGACTACAGTAAGATTTAAAAATCCCAAAAAATCCAACCTGTTGTCCCACCAAGTGTCACAATTATGTAGATATCTGTGCCAATCACAGAGAAATACCAAAATATCAGCGCTGTTCAGGTATGGAGCATGCCCTAACCTGGGTTTCAACAGGGGGTCCGCAGACTCCTGGGAGGGTCTTTGAGGGCACAATTGGGGGTCCCTGGCCAGACTTCATAAACAATGACTATACATTTTTCAAATATGAGGGGGGTCCCCTGGATGCCTTTGCGCCTTGAGTCTCTTGATGCCCTAATGCTTGGCTGATGGCACACCTTACATCGATATTTCACATGCCTTCACATGAATAAAAAAATTAATTGACTGGGATTTAATGAAGCAGGCTACTATTTTAAACAAAAACATGCTTTTTATATTTAACTTTAGACTGAAAAAACAGGAGAATTAAACATTGCTTTGGCGCACAGGCCTACTTTTCAAAAGCAAAGGATAGTAGGCTACAATGGCTACAGTAGGCCTACGACAACTCATTTGTTTTTTAAATTAGGCGGCGGTTAACGGATATTTAAAATGTAAAAAAACACAACACGTTGTTATGCATAATATTATGAGCTATATTTACATGCTATTTCTTACTCAATCTCCTCTGTGCCTTTTTCCGCTCCGTGTTTTACGTACTGACTGGCCTGTACTCAATCTCCTCTGTCCGTGTTTTACGTACTGAACATAGTTTGGTGGTTTTACGTACTGACTGGCCTGTGGCTGTGCTCTCTACCCTAAAAAGAAGAAAATGAAGTTCAGATCTTTTTTCAGATTCGGATCTCGTTCAGTCAAATGAACAAATCTTTTCGAGTCGGATCGTTTATTTGCGCATGCGCAAATCGAAGAACGTCATGAACGATCCACTCGCAGATACGGATCGTAGGTAGCGCCAGATCATTGAAGTAACGCACATGCGCAAACCAAACAACGTAAACAATGAGTCAATCTAGGTACCGGATCACAGAAGTGTTGCGCATGCGCAAATCCGACACCTATATTAATGGATTCATCTCGTATGATGTCAGGCAGAACGTAATTCACAATTCACTTTATTAGAAAAGTTTTACATTTGAGGCAAGAAAATACATTTAGCTGTCAGTGTTCACTTCCATCACACACGCTGGGGTCATATTATTCTACAAGTTTTGAAGATATTCAGTACACTGATTAATCGGTAACGACTCACATTTTTGTCCATTTCAGGCACTGCGCAATGTGCAGCATAGGCAAAATGTAACAGTCTACCGTATAAAATATTAAATTCATACGAAATACTCGCTGATTTGAATCGTAGGTACCAGATCATTGAAGTAATGCGCATGCATTGAAATGAACGATCCACTCGCAGATAGAAATCGTACGTACTGGATTGCTCAAAAGATTTGTTAAAAAAAAACTAATCGTTCACAGATCTCCCATCACTAATGAACGGTTAGTATTTGACCATTACCAACTCTATTCTGTTTAGACCTGGGCTGTGTCCGAATTGGAGCCAAATCTACTGCGCCCTGTCTCCTGCGTACAGTGCACTGGCAAAAGTGTGCTGTTTAATGTTCACTATTTAGCAGTCCGTGAAAAATATCCGCCATACTATTTTTTAACCGTTCTGTGGAAGTGTAGTAAGCAGGTCATAAGACGTCCCACCAATGTTGCCATGTCCGCGGTTTTACAGCTAAATTGAGATACTTTCAACATGCAGTCACGGGTAAAAATGAAAAGTCAAAAAGCTTTTAAAAAAGTTAAAACATGATAAAATACGTTGGTTTTGGTTAAAAATAGCTGATAATTTGGGCTAGTTTTGAGTCGCCATTTGGCTGGAAAGTCTTACAATATCTGGCAACCCTGTGCCCCACTCTTGCGCTGCCATGTCACGTGTTTTTTTTGTTGTATTTGAAGGAAAACGTCAACGACGCTGTGACTCATTTTCTTTAAAACGAAGCCTCACGTCATATTTATGTGACCAAAATGTTTGTGTACTTCTTTCCGCTCCCAAATGTACTCAGCGAAACCCCGGAAGTAAGTGTGTCATCTGGGTGTTTGAAGTATACTGCAATTAGAAAAATGTTCACGTACTCTACGACTTTCTCGCCCTATCTACTCAACAGTGTGGAAGAGTGCTGATTCAGACACGGCCCTGGAATAGAGTAGCCTACTTCACTAGCAAGCGTTAGCTACTTTGTTTACTAATAGCCTACTTCAGTTAGTTCATAGTAAGCTTTTATAAAAACACATTGTAAACAAAAACACAGCGGAAAATCTTACATTACTAGGAAGAGGTGACAACAAAATATTCAGATACTTTTTTAAGAATACTGTGAAAATTACCCTTGCACTTGGACTTATGAAAACACAACTTTATGCAGCCGAAATGAGTGAGACAGAAAGGTCACCATGGCATTTATCCCGATGCATTTCACACCTAATTATCACATAATGAATCTAAGTAGCCGGGAATGACCCCAAATATATGCAAATGGTATCCTCTATCAACACTGTGTCTTTTACGCGTAGGCTATGGCTACGGTAATGGCAGGATTTGAGTGGAATATAGTAGAATACATGCAGGAGGAAACTATACAAGGATGTAGTAACGTTACACCGCTGGTCCCTAGCCCTGTTCCTGGAGATCTACCGTCCTGTAGGTTTTCACTCCAACCCTAACACAGCATACCTCATTCAACAACTATAGATCTCATTGAGCTGCTAATTAGTAGAATCAGATGTCTAAAATTAGGGTTGAAATGAAAACCGACAGGACGGTAGATCTCCAGGAACAGGGTTGGGAACCACTGGCCGACACTAACATCCACCTTGGTATCCTAAGTATCCTACTGATAGCTGCACACATGCATGCATTCACACACACACACACACACACACAACCATGCAAGAGGAAAAAATCGCCTGTAGAATTCTGATTCTATGCCCCCCACCTCCACCCCAACAAGCCTTTCTGAAAAAATATGAAACAATGTGGCCTGATGTTTGTACAGTGCAGCTATTAAAGTGAAAAATAAAATCCCTGTGGGAGGTTGATGCTGTTATTCCATAGAAAGGGATTTCCCTGTATGCTGATAACAATAATTAGGCTCAAATCTTGGCTTTAACAGGAGACTGACACATACGCTGTTCCCTATATGCAGGCAAGCCAGTGTTGTGTCCACATGCTAAGGTGCCATGCCAGGGATGCCTCCGGCCCCCCTTCCAGATAAAACAATCACCGGTGTGTGTCAACCCCCCCCCCCCCCCCCCCGGCCTCTGACAGGCATCAGTGTGTATCTCTGGTGGAGAGGAGTGTGGAACCTCCCCCCCCACACACACACAACCATAAGCCCTGACCCCTTGCAAATGCCTATGTGGGTGGTCCTCTAAAGATGTGTGCTGCTTGTGCCTCACCCAAAAGAGGGATGTGGACCTGTATGCTGCATTAAGAAGCTGCTCCCCCTAGGCCCGGTTCAGGGGGTAGAGCACAGCGGCTTTTGTTGAACTCCTGGAAGAAAGGCTTTTGGAAAGATAAAAGGTAGAAGGTCTTTTTATTATCAGCAGGCCCCAGGAATGCTGCAGCCAACGCAGCTCCTCCCCTCTCCCATTAGTAAGAGCGGCCTTGGGGGGCTATTCACCCCCCCATCAAAATGTACACAGAGCAGGGATGTGTGCTCAAACAGGCCGCAAGGCCACTGCCTCACTTCCAGTAAAAAAATAAAATGATATGAAGTAGAAAGAATGAAAGCTTGTTATTATTTAGTTATTTCTCTTGATGTTCCACATTGCAGCCCTGACCTCTGTAGAAGGCTCCGGAAGCTCATCTCCTCTCTGCTGATGACTGGTACCCTCTCGGCGCCCTGGCTGTTTATTTGGACGGAGCGAATGCAGCCGTAACCTGATGAATCCCAGACGCTTCTCTTCGGTCTCCCGTCCGCCAGCGGAACCACTCACCCATTGTGTGGGAAGACCTCCCAGACTGCAGAGCCCAGATCCACCAGTGGAGGCGCTGTCGCGCAACGAGAACAGAATGATCTTGCCAACCTGGGCAATACTTCAGCCAAACATGCGGCTCTCTTTGGGTCAGGTGACCTGCTTCACCTCGTGCGAGTGCCAACCAAACCCCCTCTCTACCCCCCCTCCCAAAAAGAGTTCCAAATGAGCTCCAATGATCTAATAGGAATTTACAACATTTAACTTTAATAATTAATTACATACAGACACATGAGAACATTGGGGAAGCACACTTTTTCGTTTACAATATATTAGGCAGTTTATGTTACAATGTTATAAACATTCATTACAAAGACTTTTAAGTGAATAATTCAAAAGAAATAAAATATCTTCTACCTTTTTTCTTACACTTTTTCTAAAACTAAAGTACAATTCAGTTTGATATAGCACTTTCACTACGCGATAAATATTCATAGAAAAAGTGGTTTACAAAACAAAACAAAAATAAAATAGTTCATTATTCATTAAATATAATAAATGTAAAATAAGATGAGAAGGCCAGGAGGAGACTTGAGCACCTCACCTGTGCAGGTAGGAGGAGATGCTAGACCGTGAGACGTGGAGGAGACGCTAGACCGTGAGACGTGGAGGAGACGCTAGACCGTGAGACGTGGAGGAGACGCTAGACCGTGAGACGTGGAGGAGACGCTAGACCGTGAGACGTGGAGGAGACGCTAGACCGTGAGACGTGGAGGAGACGCTAGACCGTGAGACGTGGAGGAGACGCTAGACCGTGAGACGTGGAGGAGACGCTAGACCGTGAGACGTGGAGGAGACGCTAGACCGTGAGATGTGGAGGAGACGCTAGACCGTGAGATGTGGAGGAGACGCTAGACCGTGAGATGTGGAGGAGACGCTAGACCGTGAGACGTGGAGGAGACGCTAGACCGTGAGACGTGGAGGAGACGCTAGATGCAGGGTTGATTATAAAGGAGCTGTAATCCACTGGGAATCTCTGTAAATCTCAATCTCTTCCATGTCTTTTGTCAATGGCCCGGAAAGCTGGAGAGCAGTTTACAGTTTATGACTGGGGTTTATTTAAAGCGGTTATTGTCTGGTTCAGGACGTGTGTAGTAGGGTCTGGTGCAGGACGTGTGTAGTAGGGTCTGGTGCAGGACGTGTGTAGTAGGGTCTGGTGCAGGACGTGTGTAGTAGGGGTCTGGTGCAGGAAGTGTGTAGTGGAGGTGTGGTGCAGTACGTGTGTAGTGAGGGTCTGGTGCAGAACGTGTTTAGTGGGGGTCTGGTGCAGTACGTGTGTAGTAGGGGTCTAGTGCAGGACGTGTGTAGTAGGGGTCTGGTGCAGGACGTGTGTAGTAGGGGTCTGGTGCAGGACGTGTGTAGTAGGGGTCTGGTGCAGGACGTGTGTAGTGGGGGTCTGGTGCAGGACATGTGTAGTAGGGGTCTGGTGCAGGACATGTGTAGTAGGGGTCTGGTGCAGGACGTGTGTAGTGGGGGTCTGGTGCAGGACGTGTGTAGTGGGGGTCTGGTGCAGGACGTGTGTAGTAGGGATCTGGTGCAGGACGTGTGTATTATTAAACACAATGGACATTTAAAACAGAAAAAGGATTTTCAGTGTTCTTTGGCTTTTTTGTACAATTAGCGTGTAAATAACATGTAATGCGGAGGGAAGAACACGCATGTTAGTCAAGGCACACACCTTGGTTGGCATTCACTACTATTCGGTGAGAATGAGTAAAGACGCCTGAAGGATGGTTCTACGAAAGGATGGTTTGGCTGGAATGTGTAGACAGTGTTGAACTCGGCTTGGCTTATCGGCCCAGTGATTCCTGCCTCAGTTTCACTGTCAAATGCACAGATTTTTATATATATACAGTGCCCTCCACTATTATTGGCACCCCTGGTAAAGATGAGTAAAAAGGGTTATAAAAGATTCGCCGTTTGGTGAATTAGCTTAATCTCACACTGAAAAAATTAGAAAAATCCAACATTTAATTGAAATAAATTTATTATGAAAAAATAAAATCCCTCATCAAGAAATAATTATTTTTAACAAAACCATTTGTGCCACAATTATTGGCACCCCTGCATTTATATATAGAATAAAATAATCATTTTTAATATTTGGTCGCATATCCTTTGCATGCCATGACTTCCTGATGTCTCTGACCCAACAACATCAATAGACTCTTGATATCTTATTTTCTGGTACTCTTACAAGCGATACTATAACGTATCTGAATTTGAATGGATCTCTATGGGAATTGGGGGGTGGGACTAGATTTAGCTATAAATTACACTGGAACAGTATGGAACACATGGTTGGCTAAATGGCTCTAAATCATCAAGGGTCTGACGTATCAAACAAGCCTTAAACCATCATTCCATCGCTGCCAGAAATACAGTAGATATGGATGGATAACTTGAAGGGTTTCTTCTCCCGATTTATTTTTCCATAGAGTTCAATAGGAAAATTTGTCAAGAGAAAAAACCCTTAAAGTGAACCATCCATATCTACTGCATATCTGGCAGCAGAGTGATAGTTTGAGGCTCGTTTGATACATCAGACCCTTGATGACTTAGAGCCATTTAGCCAACCATGTTTTCCATACTGTTCTTGTGTAATTTACAGCTAAATCTAGTCCCTTTCAATTAAAGGTTGGATGTTTCTAATTTCAGTGTGACATTAAGCTAATTCACCAAACGGTTCATTTTTTATAACCCTTTTTACTCATCTTTACCAGGGGTGCCAATAATAGTGGAGGGCACTGTACGTGTTATAGTGGATGTGTCAGCCATGTCACAGCTGGAGAGCAGTTATTACTGCGTTATGAATGCTTATGGAGGTGTGCCCTGAGAGACAGCAGAGGCCACAGTTGATACTGGTGTGAAATTGGAGCCATTATGCACACAGCGATCCTCTCATCTGGATCCCATTAACGCTGAGAAAATGCCAGGGTCAAAGGTCACAGGGCGTCTGGTGTCCTGAAGCAGTCCAGTTGTGCCACGTGGCTCCGGGACTCCCGAGAGGAGCTCGCTCAAAGGTAGCACATCGGGGTGTGAAAATGAATGCCACGTTTAAAAAAGCCTCAGTGTGATGATCTTTATATTTTGGGTACTGGTGGACACACACAAAAACACAAATCCCACACGAATCCCACCATCTCACAGCTGGCCTAAAACAAGCAATGAAGATCAGCGATGTTCTCAAATCCTCTCCACATCCTCTCTCATATCCTCTCCACATCCTCTCTCATATCCTCTCCACATCCTCTCTCATATCCTCTCCACATCCTCTCTCATATCCTCTCTCATATCCTCTCCACATCCTCTCTCATATCCTCTCCACATCCTCTCTCATATCCTCTCCACATCCTCTCTCATATCCTCTCCACATCCTCTCTCATATCCTCTCCACATCCTCTCTCAAATCCTCTCCACATCCTCTCTCATATCCTCTCCACATCCTCTCTCAAATCCTCTCCACATCCTCTCTCAAATCCTCTCCACATGTCAGATTAGGAAGGCTAACATAGCTCTTATCAGTTAAATTAGCATTTAGCATCAGGAAGTGAGGGTAAAGCTGGGGTCAGTAATTACACCTTTCTCTCTCACGAGTCTGACACTGTTGTTAATCAGATGAGTCAGTTTCATGGGAAAACCTTGCAGTGCCTCTGCCTCATTATG
>CM040403.1:1683728-1736228 GCA_022702515.1 Ilyophis sp. 1 JC-2022
CCAACGTGCTTCTCTTCACCTGGCCTGGCTCACTAACGTGCTTCTCTTCACCTGGCCTGGCTCACTAACGTGCTTCTCTTCACCTGGCCTGGCTCACTAACGTGCTTCTCTTCACCTGGCCTGGCTCACTAACGTGCTTCTCTTCACCTGGCCTGGCTCACCAACGTGCTTCTCTTCACCTGGCCTGGCTCACTAACGTGCTTCTCTTCACCTGGCCTGGCTCACCAACGTGCTTCACTTCACCTGGCCTGGCTCACTAACGTCCTTCTTTTCACCTGGCCTGGCTCACCAACGTGCTTCACTTCACTAACATGCCTGCTTTCCATCATGGTCTAAAGACACACCTCTTCAGATTCCACCTTGACTGACCCACCAATCTAGGACCATTTTCATAGTACTTAGTTTCCTGTTTAACTCTTGTTTGATTTTATAGTTTAGAATGTATAGCTGATTTAGCTTACTGTGTGTGCTATATGAATGTATAGCTAACTTATCCTACTGTGTGTGCTACATGAATGTATAGCTGACTTAGCTTACTGTGTGTGCTATATGAATGTATAGCTGACTTAGCTTACTGTGTGTGCTATATGAATGTATAGCTGACTTAGCTTACTGTGTGTGCTATATGAATGTATAGCTGACTTAGCTTACTGTGTGTGCTATATTCTAGGGATAACTGATACGTTATGAGAGAGATGTGCTTTATCTGATCTGTTCTGCAGTTGCTTCAATGACCTTCGTGATGCACTTATTGTACATCACTTTGGATAAAAGCGTCTGCCAAATGAATGTAATGTAATGTCATTTAAACACCATTCAGAAGAGCTACTTCCATAAACAGCTCTATTACATTATAGGCATAAAGCAGTCTTATTCAGAGGAATGTACAGGCTCTCTTACTTACTCAGCAGCAGAACCTGGAGTATCCCGGGACGGGGATAATTACTTACTCAGCAGCAGAACCTGGAGTATCCCAGGACGGGGATAATTACTTACTCAGCAGCAGAACCTGGAGTATCCCAGGACGGGGATAATCACTTACTCAGCAGCAGAACCTGGAGTATCCCAGGACGGGGATAATTACTTACTCAGCAGCAGAACCTGGAGTATCCCAGGACGGGGATAATTACTTACTCAGCAGCAGAACCTGGAGTATCCCAGGACGGGGATAATTACTTACTCAGCAGCAGTACTTACTCAGCAGCAGAACCTGGAGTATCCCAGGACGGGGATAATTACTTACTCAGCAGCAGACCCTGGAGTATCCCAGGACGGGGATAATTACTTACTCAGCAGCAGACCCTGGAGTATCCCGGGACGGGGATGATTACTTACTCAGCAGCAGAACCTGGAGTATCCCAGGACGGGGATAATTACTTACTCAGCAGCAGAACCTGGAGTATCCCGGGACGGGGATAATTACTTACTCAGCAGCAGAACCTGGAGTATCCCAGGACGGGGATAATTACTTACTCAGCTGCAGAACCTGGAGTATCCCGGGACGGGGATAATTACTTACTCAGCAGCAGACCCTGGAGTATCCCGGGACGGGGATAATTACTTACTCAGCAGCAGAACCTGGAGTATCCCGGGACGGGGATAATCACTTACTTATTTCACAGTGGTGCCCCTCGTACCCTGTGGGACAGATGCACTTTCCGGGGTGGAAGCAGGTGCCCCCGTTCAGACAGGTGGTGCTGCAGTTGGCTGAATTTGGTGAGGAGAGAAAGTCACACAGGATACTACATTAGGCTGTTCTATTCGTGTTAATAAATGAATCATTAGGCTGTTCTATTCATGTTAATAAATGAATCATTAGGCTGTTCTATTCATGTTAATAAATGAATCATTAGGCTGTTCTATTCATGTTAATAAATTAATCATTAGGCTGTTCTATTCGTGTTAATAAATGAATCATTAGGCTGTTCTATTCATGTTAATAAATTAATCATTCGGCTGTTCTATTCATGTTAATAAATTAATCATTAGGCTGTTCTATTCATGTTAATAAATGAATCATTAGGCTGTTCTATTCATGTTAATAAATGAATCATTAGGCTGTTCTATTCATGTTAATAAATGAATCATTAGGCTGTTCTATTCATGTTAATAAATTAATCATTAGGCTGTTCTATTCATGTTAATAAATTAATCATTAGGCTCTTCTATTCGTGTTAATAAATGAATCATTAGGCTGTTCTATTCATGTTAATAAATTAATCATTAGGCTGTTCTATTCATGTTAATAAATTAATCATTAGGCTGTTCTATTCATGTTAATAAATTAATCATTAGGCTCTTCTATTCGTGTTAATAAATGAATCATTAGGCTGTTCTATTCATGTTAATAAATGAATCATTAGGCTGTTCTATTCATGTTAATAAATGCTAAATTTACTCACAATTTAAAAAAACCTGGGCAATCTGCAGTGTAAATATTTCTCAATTTCGTGGCCGTTAAGGAAACATTGTTAGCTGTGAGTAATATAGCTGCTAACCCAGTGTGATAGGGTGCCAAGAAAATACAAATGTGCCAGTGGAAGGCCTCACTCACCTTTGTCACAGTTGACGCCGTAGTAACCAGGCGGGCAGATGCACACACCTGGACTGACACACAGACCCCCATTCACACACCTGGGTGAGCAAAGGGCTGAGAGAGAGAGCGAGAGAGAGACAGAGAGACAGAGTTATCCCCACTCTATCAGAGCCCCGGCCAACAGCAGCACAGCTATGCCCAGAGTATCCCCACTCTATCAGAGCCCCGCCCAACAGCAGCACAGCTATGCCCAGAGTATCCCCACTCTATCAGAGCCCCGCCCAACAGCAGCACAGCTATGCCCAGAGTATCCCCACTCTATCAGAGCCCCGCCCAACAGCAGCACAGCTATGCACAGAGTATCCCCACTCTATCAGAGCCCCGCCCAACAGCAGCACAGCTATGCACAGAGTATCCCCACTCTATCAGAGCCCCGCCCAACAGCAGCACAGCTATGCCCAGAGTATCCCCACTCTATCAGAGCCCCGCCCAACAGCAGCACAGCTATGCCCAGAGTATCCCCACTCTATCAGAGCCCCGCCCAACAGCAGCACAGCTATGCACAGAGTATCCCCACTCTATCAGAGCCCCGCCCAACAGCAGCACAGCTATGCCCAGAGTATCCCCACTCTATCAGAGCCCCGCCCAACAGCAGCACAGCTATGCCCAGAGTATCCCCACTCTATCAGAGCCCCGCCCAACAGCAGCACAGCTATGCCCAGAGTATCCCCACTCTATCAGAGCCCCGCCCAACAGCAGCACAGCTATGCCCAGAGTATCCCCACTCTATCAGAGCCCCGCCCAACAGCAGCACAGCTATGCACAGAGTATCCCCACTCTATCAGAGCCCCGCCCAACAGCAGCACAGCACAGCTATGCCCATCTGCAGGGACCTGAATGCAAGAATGGGAACACAACCTGATTTTACCAGCACACAGGGAGATAACTACATAATAAAGATCAAACAGAACAAACCACCATCATGTGGTCAACACAAACGGAAGAGAACTCTTGCAGCTCTGTCTAAGCCTGGGTCTGTACATGGTCAATGCTAGGTTACGAGGGGATTCATTACAAAGATACACATTTTGCTCCCCTCTTGGGAATAGTACAGTAGATTATATGATAACAGATTTAGACCCTTTCTCTCTCAGAGCATTCAGTGTTAAGCCGCTGACCCCTCTGTCTGACCACTGTCAAATTACTGTGATTCTCAAAAAAAACAAAAAAAAACAGAAATGAACAGCACTACACCCAAAAAGGCCAGTAAGCTGTTCAATATTAGAAAATCATACAGATGGGCTCAAAATAGCACAGACGAGTTCCAGAAAGCAATTAGTGATCAAGAAATTCAAACACTTTTAGATATCTTTCTGGACACCACACATGTTCACAGTACAGAAGTATTAAATCTGGTGGTAAAAATATCAATACTATCTTTGAAAAAACAGCAGAAAAATCACAACTAAAAATTTAAAATAGACTGAAACCTCAACTCAAAAAAGAGGACAACTGGTTTGACCAAGACTACCCTAATAATACAAGTATACGCCTTCTATACTGTGAAACACTGAAGCAATACAAACGTACACTCAGAAACAAAAAGACACTATATACCCATAAGCAACTGGCAGAAATTGAGGAGCCAATAAATACAAACCAATACAGGGCCTTCTAAACCATGAAACGACAAATTTCTGTAGAGATTCCAATTAAAATTTGGCTAAAAATCTTTGAAGCTATAATTGAACCAATTGCTCTTTATGGCTGTGAGGGGTGGGGTCCACTCATCAGTCAAGAATTTGGCAAATGGGACAGACAAACCCTGCATTCAGAATTCTGTAAACACATCTTAAAAGCACATAGAAACACAACAAACAAAGCATGCAGGGCAGAATTAGGCCAATATCCATTACTTATAAAAATACAAAAAAGGGCAATCAAATTTTAAACATTTAAAACAGAGTGACCCCCATTCACATCAATACAAAGCCCTGCGATACCAAGAGTTGAGCAAAGAAAACAATCCCCTCACTCAGCTGGTCCTGAGCCTGAGTTCTCTACACACACTAACAGACACTAACTCCACACTGGCTCAGGATCAGAATAAAACTACAAATCTAATTAGAATTACCCAAATTACAACACAACTGAAAACAAAATTATATCACGTATTGGGAATCTCAAACAAAATCACAAAGTAAAATTAAATGTTATCTGGCCCTATAAAAACAGTTCACTGTAGCAAACTACCTGACCACAGTTACAGACAAAAACCTGAGAACCACCTTGACTAGGTACTGACTCAGCGAGCACCGCCTAGCCACAGAAACCGGCAGGCACAAAAGATCATGGCTGCCAGAAGAACACAGATTGTGCCAACAATGTAAAAACCCAAAAAATTGAAACAGAAAAAAACTTCCTGACTGGCTAAATGGTCATCAAGGCTCTGAGGTATCAAACAAGCCTCAAACCATCACTCTGCTGCCAGATATGCAGTAGATATGGATGATTGATGATTTACAACCATTTAGCCAACCATGTGATCCATACTGTTCCAGCATAACCCCCCCCCAAATTCCCATAGAGATCCATTCAAATGCAGAGACATTTAGTATCGCTTGTAAGAGTACCTGAAAATAAGATATCAAGAGTCTTTTGATGTTGTTGGGTCACAGACATCAGGAAGTCATTGCATGCAATGGATATGCGACCAAATATTAAAAATGAGGACTTTATTTAAGTTTATGCTAATTTATCCAATTACTTTTGGTGCCCGCAAATGGGGGCTATGTGTAAAAATGGCTACAACTGCTACACGGTTCACCCGATATGGACGTAAAAATCCTGAAATTAAAGCCGATCAAAGTCTGCACTTTAACCTCATAGTCACTGTTCCATTTTAAATCCAAAATTCATAACAATATTAAATTTTGTGTCAAAAATATTTTTTCACTATGGTTTCATAAAATGTATAAAAACCTTGAAATATTATGTTCTCTGTAGGTGGCTAAATTTAGCATCATCAGTCGACACTTAAGTGAAAACATTTGCCAGGTCCTTTATTGTTGAATTAAATTAGATGAATCACTCCCTGAAGCTGCAAAGATATTACAAACATATGCTGTGCCACCCAACAAACCCTGTCGTGTTTTTCAGCCAACTTTGAATAACGTTTGGCTGTGCGGTTAGCATGACACTAAGAGCACTTGCTCCAGGCAGACAGGTGTCAGTAAAAGCAAACAACACTATAATGTAAAACCTCTGATCACTTGATATGAGAAGACATGAGAGCATGAGTAAGGGCTCCTTTTAAAAATACTCTAAATATGCTCTACACAATCACTTCAATACCAGGGACATTCAGAACTTGGGCATGTTATTTTCCATGTCAAATCACGCCATTTAAAATATTAAAGTGAAATTTACTTGGAAATAAGGCACATACAAAAGGATACAACTTTGCATTAATTAATTATAACAATATATAAAAACACATTCAAATGAGCAAACATGAGAGACAGCTGGACTATACGTCACCATCACAGCACCACATCCATCACGTATATATACGTATACTGTATATATATTATAATAATATATATAATGTATGAAAATATATAATTAATTTAAGTTAATCCAAGCTCTATGTGATGTGATTGGATGTGAGTGCTTTAGTGCCGGTTATCTTTCTCACAGTATGTGATGTGATTGGATGTGAGTGCTTTAGTGCAGGTTACCTTTCTCACAGTATGTGATGTGATTGGATGTGAGTGCTTTAGTGCAGGTTATCTTTCTCACAGTATGTGATGTGATTGGATGTGAATGCTTTAGTGCAGGTTATCTTTCTCACAGTATGTGATGTGATTGGATGTGAGTGCTTTAGTGCAGGTTATCTTTCTCACAGTATGTGATGTGATTGGATGTGAGTGCTTTAGTGCAGGTTATCTTTCTCACAGTATGTGATGTGATTGGATGTGAGTGCTTTAGTGCAGGTTATCTTTCTCACAGTATGTGATGTGATTGGATGTGAGTGCTTTAGTGCAGGTTACCTTTCTCACAGTATGTGATGTGATTGGATGTGAGTGCTTTAGTGCAGGTTATCTTTCTCACAGTATGTGATGTGATTGGATGTGAGTGCTTTAGTGCAGGTTATCTTTCTCACAGTATGTGATGTGATTGGATGTGAGTGCTTTAGTGCCGGTTATCTTTCTCACAGTATGTGATGTGATTGGATGTGAATGCTTTAGTGCAGGTTATCTTTCTCACAGTATGTGATGTGATTGGATGTGAGTGCTTTAGTGCAGGTTATCTTTCTCACAGTATGTGATGTGATTGGATGTGAGTGCTTTAGTGCAGGTTATCTTTCTCACAGTATGTGATGTGATTGGATGTGAGTGCTTTAGTGCAGGTTATCTTTCTCACAGTATGTGATGTGATTGGATGTGAGTGCTTTAGTGCAGGTTACCTTTCTCACAGTATGTGATGTGATTGGATGTGAGTGCTTTAGTGCAGGTTATCTTTCTCACAGTATGTGATGTGATTGGATGTGAGTGCTTTAGTGCAGGTTATCTTTCTCACAGTATGTGATGTGATTGGATGTGAGTGCTTTAGTGCAGGTTATCTTTCTCACAGTATGTGATGTGATTGGATGTGAGTGCTTTAGTGCAGGTTATCTTTCTCACAGTATGTGATGTGATTGGATGTGAGTGCTTTAGTGCAGGTTATCTTTCTCACAGTATGTGATGTGATTGGATGTGAGTGATTTAGTGCAGGTTACCTTTCTCACAGTATGTGATGTGATTGGATGTGAGTGCTTTAGTGCAGGTTACCTTTCTCACAGTGAGGCCCGTAGAAACCATCCTGGCACTCACACACCTGCCTCTCATTGCAGAATCCCCCGTTACGGCAGCCACCAGGACATTTTGCTTAAAAACAAAAAACACAAAAATAGTGAAGAATATTGGGATGCACCCAGAGAGCCTCCAGGTCATGTGACAGGAGCTGAGACCTTACAGGTACACAGAGAGCCTCCAGGTCATGTGACAGGAGCTGAGACCTTACAGGTACACAGAGAGCCTCCAGGTCATGTGACAGGAGCTGAGACCTTACAGGTACACAGAGAGCCTCCAGGTCATGTGACAGGAGCTGAGACCTTACAGGTACACAGAGAGCCTCCAGGTCATGTGACAGGAGCTGAGACCTTACAGGTACACAGAGAGCCTCCAGGTCATGTGACAGGAGCTGAGACCTTACAGGTACACAGAGAGCCTCCAGGTCATGTGACAGGAGCTGAGACCTTACAGGTACACAGAGAGCCTCCAGGTCATGTGACAGGAGCTGGTCATGTGACAGGATGTTTCATTATGTTCCTATGATCTGTTCTCTATGCAAACGGCCCCTAAAGGAACCAAAGAGCCGCCTCAGAGCCTGTACACACAGAGTGGGATTATCTGGAGAGAACAGTTGATCCTGGACGTATTGTACGTGCAGGAGGATGTGGGGATGCAGGGGAGAGACAGGGTCTCTTGTTCCCATGGTCGCAGCAGCTGGCAGCGTTCACATGACATCATGGGCCAGCGATGGCTTTTGTGTCTGTCTGGCTGGTGGAGATTCAACGTCATCCACAGCGCACTTCCACCAGATCCAGACTTCAGCCAGGATTAGTGATGGTTAGCATGAACCCCATCCTAAGGAGGCTTAGGTCCTTTGATGTCTGCAGTAAAATGCTGCACATGTTTTATCAGTCAGTGGTGGCAAGTGTCCTTTTTTACGCCGCGGTCTGCTGGGGAGGCAGCACGAAGGACAAGAACACTAGGCGGCTGGACAAGCTGCTGAATAAGGCTGCTCAGTAAAAGGCTGCTCAGTAAAAGACTGGCTCAGTAAAAGGCTGGCTCAGTAAAAGGCTGTTCAGTAAAAGGCTGCTCAGTAAAAGACTGGCTCAGTAAAAGGCTGCTCAGTAAAAGACTGGCTCAGTAAAAGGCTGACTTAGTAAAAGGCTGGCTCAGTAAAAGGCTGGCTCAGTAAAAGGCTGCTCAGTAAAAGGCTGACTTAGTAAAAGACTGCTCAGTAAAAGGCTGGCTCAGTAAAAGGCTGGCTCAGTAAAAGGCTGACTCAGTAAAAGGCTGGCTCAGTAAAAGGCTGCTCAGTAAATGGCTGCTCAGTAAAAGGCTGGCTCAGTAAAAGGCTGCTCAGTAAAAGGCTGACTTAGTAAAAGACTGCTCAGTAAAAGGCTGCTCAGTAAAAGGCCGCTCAGTAAAAGGCTGGCTCAGTAAAAGGCTGCTCAGTAAAAGGCTGGCTCAGTAAAAGGCTGCTCAGTAAAAGGCTGGCTCAGTAAAAGGCTGCTCAGTAAAAGGCCGCTCAGTAAAAGGCTGGCTCAGTAAAAGGCTGCTCAGTAAAAGGCTGCTCAGTAAAAGGCCGCTCAGTAAAAAGCTGCTCAGTAAAAGGCTGCTCAGTAGAAGGCTGGCTCAGTAAAAGGCTGCTCAGTAAAAGGCTGGCTCAGTAAAAGGCTGGCTCAGTAAAAGGCTGCTCAGTAAAAGGCTGCTCAGTAAAAGGCTGCTCAGTAAAAGGCCGCTCAGTAAAAGGCTGGCTCAGTAAAAGGCTGCTCAGTAAAAGGCTGGCTCAGTAAAAGGCTGCTCAGTAAAAGGCTGGCTCAGTAAAAGGCTGCTCAGTAAAAGGCTGGCTCAGTAAAAGCCTGACTTCGTAAAAGGCTGCTCAGTAGAAGGCTGGCTCAGTAAAAGGCTGGCTCAGTAAAAGGCTGCTCAGTAAAAGGCTGGCTCAGTAAAAGGCTGGCTCAGTAAAAGGCTGCTCAGTAAAAGGCTGCTCAGTAAAAGGCCGCTCAGTAAAAGGCTGGCTCAGTAAAAGGCTGCTCAGTAAAAGGCTGGCTCAGTAAAAGGCTGCTCAGTAAAAGGCTGGCTCAGTAAAAGGCTGACTTCGTAAAAGGCTGCTCAGTAAAAGGCTGACTTAGTAAAAGGCTGACTTAGTAAAAGGCTGCTCAGTAGAAGGCTGGCTCAGTAAAAGGCTGCTCAGTAGAAGGCTGGCTCAGTAAAAGGCTGCTCAGTAAAAGGCTGCTTAGTAAAAGGCTGCTCAGTAAAAGGCTGCTTAGTAAAAGGCTGCTCAGTAAAAGGCTGACTTAGTAAAAGGCTGCTCAGTAGAAGGCTGGCTCAGTAAAAGGCTGGCTCAGTAAAAGGCTGCTTAGTAAAAGGCTGCTCAGTAAAAGGCTGGCTCAGTAAAAGGCTGCTTAGTAAAAGGCTGCTCAGTAAAAGGCTGGCTCAGTAAAAGGCGGACTGAACAGCTCATCTCGCTGTAGGACTGAACGGCTCATCTTGCTGTAGGACTGAACGGCTCATCTCGCGTATGTGCGGCGTGTGGCGGGTGTGTGTGGTGGGTGTTTGTGGCAGGTGTGTGCGGTGGGTGTGTGTGGTGGGTGTGTGTGGCAGGTGTGTGCGGTGGGTGTGTGCGGCGTGTGGCGGGTGTGTATGGTGGGTGTGTGTGGCGGGTGTGTGTGGTGTGTGTGGTGGGTGTGTGTGGTGGGTGCGTGTGGCAGGTGTGTGTGGTGGGTGTGTGCGGTGGGTGTGTGTGGTGGGTGTGGTGGGCGTGTGCGGTGGGTGTGTGCGGTGGGTGTGTGTGGTGGGCGTGTGCAGTGGGTGTGTGTGGTGGGTGTGTGCGGTGGGTGTGTGTGGTGGGTGTGGTGGGCGTGTGCGGTGGGTGTGTGTGGTGGGTGTGTGTGGTGGGTGTGTGCGGTGGGTGTGTGCAGCGTGTGGCGGGTGTGTGTGGTGGGTGTGTGTGGCGTATGGCGGGTGTGTGTGGCGGGTGTGTGCGGCGTGTGGCGGGTGTGTGTGGCGGGTGTGTGTGGTGGGTGTGTGCAGCGTGTGATGCGGGCGTCATCACCAGTACCGTCACCTCACTGCATCAGATCCCCAGGCACCACCCCATCACCTGCACCACTGAAACCGCACCCCCACTCACTGAGACATGACCCCACTGAGAGCGGACACGCCATCACCCCACCTGCACCACTGAGAGCAGACACGCCCATCACCCCACCTGCACCACTGAGAGCAGACACGCCCACCTGCACCACTGAGAGCAGACACGCCCATCACCCCACCTGCACCACTGAGAGCGGACACGCCCATCACCCCACCTGCACACCTGCACCACTGAGAGCAGACACGCCCATCACCCCACCTGCACCACTGAGAGCGGACACGCCCATCACCCCACCTGCACCACTGAGAGCGGACACGCCCATCACCCCACCTGCACCACTGAGAGCGGACACGCCCATCACCCGACCTGCACCACTCAGAGCGGACACGCCCATCACCCGACCTGCACCCTGAGACTGCACCACTGAGAGCGGACACGCCCATCACCCCACCTGGCCCATCACCCGACCTGCACCACTGAGAGCGGACACGCCCATCACCCGACCTGCACCACTGAGAGCGGACACGCCCATCACCCGACCTGCACCACTGAGAGCGGACACGCCCATCACCCGACCTGCACCACTGAGAGCGGACACGCCCATCACCCTACCTGCACCACTGAGAGCGGACACGCCCATCACCCCACCTGCACCACTGAGAGCGGACACGCCCATCACCCCACCTGCACCACTGAGAGCGGACACGCCCATCACCCGACCTGCACCACTGAGAGCGGACACGCCCATCACCCTACCTGCACCACTGAGAGCGGACACGCCCATCACCCGACCTGCACCACTGAGAGCGGACACGCCCATCACCCGACCTGCACCACTGAGAGCGGACACGCCCATCACCCCACCTGCACCACTGAGAGCGGACACGCCCATCACCCGACCTGCACCACTGAGAGCGGACACGCCCATCACCCCACCTGCACCACTGAGAGCGGACACGCCCATCACCCGACCTGCACCACTGAGAGCGGACACGCCCATCACCCGACCTGCACCACTGAGAGCGGACACGCCCATCACCCAACCTGCACCACTGAGAGCGGACACGCCCATCACCCGACCTGCACCACTGAGAGCGGACACGCCCATCACCCTACCTGCACCACTGAGAGCGGACACGCCCATCACCCCACCTGCACCACTGAGAGCGGACACGCCCATCACCCGACCTGCACCACTGAGAGCGAACACGCCCATCACCTGACCTGCACCACTGAGAGCGGACACGCCCATCACCCGACCTGCACCACTGAGAGCGGACACGCCCATCACCCCACCTGCACCACTGAGAGCGGACACGCCCATCACCCGACCTGCACCACTGAGAGCGGACACGCCCATCACCCTACCTGCACCACTGAGAGTGGACACGCCCATCACCCTACCTGCACCACTGAGAGCAGACACGCCCATCACCCCATCTGACCACGCCCCCTATTCCAACAACCAATAGCAATATGCCATGCACGTCAGACAGGGAAGGGCTTCATCTTGTCTTTTCAGGAACTGTTAAAGCCGATTCACAGCGTTCTGTCTAGTTCATCGTGGCCGGGTGTGAATGAAAGTAGATCCGGCTAACACATGAAACATGAAAACACATTAACACCACATAGCAACGAAAGCAGTTACAGCTCGAGCCGCCCAGGAGAAGCCCGTGATTGGCTGGTGGAGCTGGTACCGGAGGCTCACCTGAGGTTTTGTGCGGGACGGACCCGAGCACAGGTACGTTTACAGTGGGGTCGTCCATGATGTCCTTGTCCAAAGACCGCAGGGTCTGGAACTCATAGAAGTACTCCGCCTGTAACAATATGAGACACGCCAATCAAGGAACAGCACAGTCAGAATATCACCGCCAATCAAGGAACAGCACAGTCAGAATATCACCGCCAATCAAGGAACAGCACAGTCAGAATATCACCACCAATCAAGGAACAGCACAGTCAGAATATCACCGCCAATCAAGGAACAGCACAGTCAGAATATCACCGCCAATCAAGGAACAGCACAGTCAGAATATCACCGCCAATCAAGGAACAGCACAGTCAGAATATCACCACCAATCAAGGAACAGCACAGTCAGAATATCACCGCCAATCAAGGAACAGCACAGTCAGAATATCACCGCCAATCAAGGAACAGCACAGTCAGAATATCACCGCCAATCAAGGAACAGCACAGTCAGAATATCACCACCAATCAAGGAACAGCACAGTCAGAATATCACCGCCAATCAAGGAACAGCACAGTCAGAATATCACCGCCAATCAAGGAACAGCACAGTCAGAATATCACCGCCTAATGAGTTCCCTACACTTTATTGGGGTTCATCTCTGGTGTATTTCTGTCAGCATACTGTGTTTACCGTTATATAAGCAGTAATGAAAACAGTATAAAAACTGACTTATGGAGTAAATATATGGGTACAATCCTAATAGTGGAGGGGGTTCATCCAACACAATGGCCCAGCACAGACTGTGGTCTCATATGAACACCCAGGGGTGTTAAATCTACACCAGCAGTGTTAGATTTACACCGGCATTTTTGCTGTGAAGATGACAATAAACATGGAAGTACAAAACTGCCCAGGCAACATTTTTAAAAATGTTTTTCTTAGCTTGTATAATGTTGTAAAAATGTGTTCATGTGACTTTGTTGGGTCGTAAATATGTCCTTAGAAAGTTTCCTGAGATGGAAAAAGTTTCCAGCTGCGTAAGGTCTCTGTACACTGAACGTATGCTACGCAATTTGATGCTTTTCCAAGCGCTGCCTTGGCTCCGCGCGCACATGGTTACACTGCCTCATAACCTGAAAGCACATTCTCTCTCTCTCTCTCTCTCTCTCTCTCTCTCTCTCTCATGTCCGTCTAGCCCTGGGGTTTAATAACACACGGGAGCCGGGTTTAGTTGCTAAACATCACCGGTAGCTAATTGAATTTGCTGCGGTTCACCTTGACGGGGTATCGTTTGCTTTACCAGTACCTACAACAACATGAAACAACGTTAACCGAGGGGGGGTTGGGCTAATGCACAGAAAGACCAGAACGAGATGAAAGCGAGGGACATACACTATTTTCCCCTCAAGGTTCGTAATGTGAACGCGCTCGGTCTGATGAGAGAAAATACACAGGGCGAGGGGGAGCGGCGTTAATCCCGCAGCTGAATGGTAATCAACACAGATAACTCACACAGTCTGACTTCGGCCACGCTTTATGCCAGCGCTCTTTGTTCTTCAGCCTCCGCGGATGGCTTTGAAGTGGGGGTAACAGAACTGAGAAAAGAGAGGGCTCTCCAATTCACCGTCAGTGCATGCCGTTTGAGGATTATGATCTCAGAGGGTGCAGCGGCACTCCCGTTTATTAGATTCAGCGATAAAACGCTGACAAGTGGCCCCGCTGAAAAACTAACTTTATGGGTTCCTCCACGCCACTTGAGTTAACGCAGTAGGTTATTCGGCTAATGTCATATGGAGCGCTCTCTAAATTCCAAGAGTCAAAATAAAGAATACACTACTTTTTTCAAACAGTCATGTCATGGTAACAGTGATTGGGGGAAAAAATACAAAGTAAGTTATAGTTATAAAAGATAACATAGTAGGATTTTGCTAGGATCCTGTCGCCCGACATTGACAAAATTATAAAGTTTGTTTAAAATCTTTTGGGCTATATGTTTGCGCCCCCTTGTGGCTTCTTAGTTGCACCAGTTTTTTAAATGTTTGCTCCAGGCCTAAGTAGCCTATAACCCGAGAAACTGTTTCTTATTAAATATATGCCGCGGTGAGGTTGTTTTAGGCTATATGTAACTTTGTGTGTGGCTACATTACCAGATTAATTACCACGTCATTTCATGGGTGACGTCATACAAATTAAATATTTTTTTGTTGGAGTTCAAGGAGGCCGATTAATTAAGGGCAGCCTCAGTGGAATCAGAACACCGTTGACACATTTACAGGGATTTTAATTTTAATATTTGGACAAGTTACTCTCCTTTCATCCAGAGAGAATACATTAAACGTGTAGGCTAATTACGTTATTTGTCTATGAGTTTACCATAATTGACTGGGAAGCAATAACGAACCCGCTTCATTTACTCGTCGGTATGCTGTTGATTTCATCTGTAGGCCTAATTGAGTCTGTTAAAGCCTGTGAGGAGTGCAGCACAAACACGAAAAATACGCAAAACTTTAAAAAAGAAAAAAGAACGTTTGGTTATACAGACGTATCCATATGCATTTTTTTTTTTTACCTAGGCCTGTAGCCTGCGTGTGATTTCAAGTGGATTTTAGTGTTGTCCAGTAGCCCACACGTGGACTTCATCAGTAGGCTAATATTTAACAGGATGGAGAGGTCACTACATAATATTACGAGTAGGCCTAGGACATGCAGCTCTTTAAAAAAAAAACTGTTAATACCAAACAAGAACAACTATAAATAAACATCACGTAAAAATGTTTCAAAAGCAACTTTCTATCTCCAATAAAGCGCGGGTTCTGGCACGTGTGTGAGAATTTGACCATTGTTTTGTGTGCGCATACGGAGCAGATGGCTGGCACATGCCTGGCGCATTAAACGGAGCCGGATCGCTGCAGCATTGCGCTTTGATCCTTAGCGACTTGTCTACAACACCAAGACGTAAAATACCGCAAGGGAAAGGATTCAGAATATTAAAGCAGAAACAAGAAGGGGCGCTCAGTTTAACTGCCTTCAAAGAACCCAAGCACACAGTTTTACACAGACTTTCGCTTGTTCGCCATAAACCTTCCATTTTGGAGATAAACAAGGGAGGGTGCTATTAAATGTATTTAGAATTTAAATATTATGAATTAGCGAAATTATTACAGTAGCTACTTCAGATCTCTCTGAAAAACGTATATACGGAGAGAAACCCACATAAAAGGTTTCACCCTTTGAACTTACACATACTTCAGGTGACAGACGGGCAGAATCTACCATTAAAAACAACATTCTACTGAAATACACAAGCCACTGAACGTAAAAATAGTATATAGCCTAGCCTATCAAAAGAAAGCATCCAGATTGGAATGCATAGGCTACCAGAGGTAGCCAAGTAACTGCTTTTGCATCACCGTTGAACATAAAATGAATTAAAACATATTTACTATTCATGTTGCAAGAATCGCGGTTTGCCTCTCCGCGTGCTTTCCGTGACGTATCTCCTTTTGTTGAACAAATGAACTGTGCGCAAGAGATGCAGACGCAGTTTTACATGAGCTGTGTTCAGAAATGAAACACATTTTAACAGAACACCTTAACGACCGCACAACCTCAAATACAACACAGCCGTATACCTGTATAGGGCCATTTTCAGTCATTTTGCGCTATTCTTCACCCGAGGATGCACCGAACCACGACTCTAATAACTTTATCATAAGGTGTTAGGATAGTAATTGCGTGTCTAAATTACTTAGAGATAAATGATATCCCTACCTGCTCCGTGGCTTGCCAGGTAAAATTCACGTGGTGGATATTGACAGGGATTGCGGGCATCCTCTGCTGCGCTTTTCTGAAGTCGTGAGTGAAAGGGGCCATTTTACCCTCTGACACTATCAAAATATCTTCCTCAAAACCTGTTGAATGAAACGACACGATACATTTTACACACAATTCAAGCACATTCGCGAAAATGCACACTCTCGGCTATTCAAAGAGGTAGCCTAATAGTCAGAGCAAACCCGTGTCCACAATAAAACACATTACATACTGAAAATATCATAAGCCTAAATTCCCCATTGACGCAAAAATAAACTGCAGGGAAACTATGTAGGCTAATGTCACGATGTTTGCGAACGGACCCATTCTGAAATCGACATTTAATGGCGTTGAGAAATGGCTGTATTTACCAATTAGAACTCTGGCTTGGTTGGCATCGATCCACATGTACAAACTGCCGTGTTCCTGGGCAGCTTCTGTTATCAAACCCCCCAAAAGCAAAATAAAATACGTTTTTAGTGCGGATAAAACAGGTGCCTCGATAGCCATTTCGCTCAGTCTGCCGAAAGTCGCGCTAAACAGAAAAAAGTGGTGGCGCCTTTCTGCGTCCAAGTCCGCACAGCACTGTACTACACGGGTCCTGAAGAGTGGATAGAATGAAAAGCGTGCTCCGTGTACAGCTCTACTTGTACGAGGCTTTGTAGTGCGGTCTGACCACAGGGTGGCGAAGTGTAACCAACGTACAAATAAGTGTCCCGGGGGTTCAGATACATCAGGAGAGGTACTGCTTGTGTTAATGCTCGTCTTAATTATGTTATATATGCCAATCGTTAAATTTTCTCTAGACTGAAATTTAAGTTCAGATACTATAAATATTTAAAAATATATATATAAAATATAAAAAATAGGTACTGAGGGAGGGGATACTTTTATCAATTAGTTTTTAGTAAATTAGTACAATTGATCGTGTTATTTTTATTTATAATAAAGTGAAGTATATTGCTAAACTATGTGGAATTAAACGTTCACACTGGAAGCTTGTGACTCTGTTAAAATGTTTAAATTTGCCGACGATACAACAGTGGTAGGGCTGATTTCATGTGAGAACGAATCAGCCTACAGGAATGAAGTCTTGTCTCTGGTTGACTGGTGCAGTCTCTACAACTTGGAACTGAACATCTCCAAAACTAAAGAGCTAGTGGTTGACTTTCGGAGAGGTGGGAAGGCTCTCCTGCCACTGACTATCAACGGTCTGGAGGTGGAAAGAGTAGAGAGCCTTAAGTTCCTCGGATCAACAATCTCCTCCTCTCTGAAATGGGATGACAACTCAATCGGCATCATCAAGAAAGCCCACCAAAGACTCTTTTTCCTGCGCCAGCTCAAAAAGTTTGGGGTGTCCAGAGAGGGGATGTTGCAGTTCTATAAAGCTGCAATAGAAAGTGTCCTCACCTTCTCGATATCTGTGTGGTACGGCAACTCCACAGCTCAGCAGAGGAAACAGCTGGTCAGAATTATCCGCTCCGCCTCAAAAATCATCAGCTGTACACTCCCCCCCATCTCTGACATCTACAAGACCCGCATTCAGCGAAAAGGTCTAAAAATACTACAGGACTCGACGCACCCTGCCAACCCCCTCTTCATAACACTCCCCTTAGGTAAAAGACTCAGGATCATCAAAACCAAGACATCTCGCTTCTCCAACAGCACCTACTGCAAAACTATACAAATACTCAATGGTTCCCCAATTCTGCATCAGCACTTTATGAAAAGCACCTGACACTTTATAGCACTTGACATTTTAATACACTTGTCACTTTAAAGTACCTGCCATTTATTTTTAAATTTATGCTGAATTCTTTCTTGGACTGTAATCCTTTGATGTGTGTAATGCTTGTGGGGTGGGGGCTATGTGTTATGTGTTTTGACTATTATGCTGTGTTATTGTTTTTTGTATTGTTTTAGTCATGAGCGCACTGAAACAAATTCCTAACAACTTGTTGTATGGCAATAAATTATTGAATCTTGAATCTTGAATCTTGAAATAAAAAAACATTAATGATGACGTCTGATGTATATTTTGCCAGATGACAAAAATATTTAGAGTAGACTACCTCATTAATATTGTATCCTTTATCGACTTGCAGTGGTGAAGTGACACGCAGGAAAGCAGTCTCTCAAACCGTGAAAATAACTGCCATGATCATTCTGAAATGTTCCACGTTTCAGGCATTGGTTCTCCAAACACCTCGGGGAAGAACCTAGTGCCCGTAGTCCTCTGCTGATGCATCACCATGTACTAAAAGTACTTTCGCAATCTGCTGTTCTGTACACTTTTTACATTTTATTGCAAACGTTTCCCTTTTAATTAGTATGAATTATTAATTTCAGTCTCGAGGTAATTGCTGCAAAACGACCGCCTGTAGTTATTACAAGCGCTACAGCCAGAAGTTACAGCAGTACATCGATTGCATGAGATCCCTGGTATGCTATACACACGTTTGAATGAAACAATTTCAAGATAAATTTGTAACCATGTCGGATTGCGCCAAACGACACTGAATGTGAGTCTCGTTGACAGTGAAGTGTGTAGGCTATATGATTAAACAATGTTTTGTCGAGGATCTCACACTTTTGCTTGTATTAGTGATCTAATCAATAATCCCTTACAAGCACCGAACTTTTTTGAATCGTCTTGGACCACCATCATATGCCCCCTAGTGACGAGATCAGTTTCTGCAGCTATTATTAGGCTACTTTACAACTGGAAGCCACAATTATAGAGAATACTTATTTGATAATACTAATAGCTATACATCTGCAGCTCAAAAAATTAGAATATCGTGAAAAAGTTCAATATTTTTTGTCACTCATTTCAGAAAGTGAAACTCATATATTATATAGATTCATTACACATAGAGTGAAATATTTCAAGCCTTTATTTCTTGTAATTTTGATGATTATGGGTTACAGCTAATGAAAACCCAAATTCAGTGTCTCAGAGAATTAGAATATTACATAAGAACAATAAAAAAGGATATTTTAAACAGAAATGTCAGCCTTCTGAAAAGTATGTTCATTTCTATGCACTCAATACTTGGTTGGGGCTTCTTTTGCATGAATTACTGCATCAATGCGGCGTGGCATGGAGGCGATCAGACTGTGGCACTGCTGAGGTGTAATGGAAACCCAGGTTGCTTTGATAGCGGCCTTCAGGTCGTCTGCATTGTTGGGTCTGGTGTCTCTCATCTTCCTCTTGACAATACCCCATAGATTCTCTATGGGGTTCAGGTCAGGCGAGTTTGCTGGCCAATCAAGCACAGTAATACCATGGTCAATGAACCAGCTTTTGGTACTTTTGGCAGTGTGGGCAGGTGACAAGTCCTGCTGGAAAATGAAATCAGCATCTCCATAAAGCTTGTCAGCAGAAGGAAGCATGAAGTGCTCTAAAATGTCCTGGTAGATGGCTGCGTTTACTGTGGACTTCAGAAAACACAGTGGACCAACACCAGCAGATGACATGGCACCCCAAATCATCACTGACTGTGGAAACTTCACACTGGACTTCAAGCAACGTGGATTCTGTGCCTCTCCACTCTTCCTCCAGACTCTGGGATCTTGATTTCCAAATGAAGTGCAAAATTTACTTTCATCTGAAAAGAGGACTTTGGACCACTGAGCAACAGTCCAGTTCTTTTTCTCCTTAGCCCAGGTAAGACGCTTCTGACGTTGTCTCTGGTTCAGGAGTGGCTTGACACGAGGAATGCGACATTTGTAGCCCATGTCCTGGATTTGTCTGTGCGTGGTGGCTCTTGATGCACTGACTCCAGCCTCAGTCCACTCCTTGTGAAGCTCCCCCAAATTCTTGAATGGATTTTGCTTGACAATCCTCTCAAGGCTGCGGTTATCCCTGTTGCTTGTGCACCTTTTCCTACCACACTTTTTCCTTCCACTCAACTTTCTATGAATATGCTTGGATACAGCACTCTGTGAACAACCAGCTTCTTTAGCAATGACCTTTTGTGGCTTACCCTCCTTGTGGAGGGTGTCAATGACTGTCTTCTGGACATCTGTCAAGTCAGCAGTCTTCCCCATGATTGTGTAGCCTACTGAACCAGACTGAGAGACCATTTAAAGGCTCAGGAAACCTTTGCAGGTGTTTTGAGTTAATTAGCTGATTAGAGTGTGACACCATGAGTTTCCAATATTGAACTTTTTCACAATATTCTAATTTTCTGAGACACTGAATTTGGGTTTTCATTAGCTGTAAGCCATAATCATCAAAATTACAAGAAATAAAGGCTTGAAATATTTCACTCTATGTGTAATGAATCTATATAATATATGAGTTTCACTTTCTGAAATGAGTGACAAAAAATATTGAACTTTTTCACGATATTCTAATTTTTGGAGCTGCACCTGTATATACAGTGGTATATTCGGGTATTGACAGTTTTTGTTGTTTTGGCTCTGTACTCCAGAACATTTGATTGGGAATGGAACAGTGACTATGATGTTAAAATGCAGACTTTCAGCTTTAATTGGACAAATGAATATAAACTTAAATAAAGTCATCATATTTAATATTTGGTTGCATATCCTTTGCATGCCATGACTTCCTGGGGGAGGGGGGCTTGATTAAAGCTGTAAACTATTCTGGAACAGTGTGGATCACATGGTTGGCTAAATGGTTATCAAGGCTCTGAGGTATCAAACAAGCCTCAAACCATCACTCTGCGGCCAGATATGCAGTAGATATGGATGATTGATGATTTACAACCATTTAGCCAACCATGTGATCCATACTGTTCCAGCATAATCCCCCCCAAATTCCCATAGAGATCCATTCAAATGCAGAGACATTTAGTATCGCTTGTAAGAGTACCTGAAAATAAGATATCAAGAGTCTTTTGATGTTGTTGGGTCACAGACATCAGAAAGTCATGGCATGCAATGGATATGCGACCAAATATTAAAAATGAGGACTTTATTTAAGTTTATGCAAATTTATCCAATTACTTTTGGTGCCCGAAAATGGGGGCTATGTGTAAAAATGGCTACAACTGCTACACGGTTCACCCGATATGGACGGAAAAATCCTGAAATGAAAGCCGATCAAAGTCTGCACTTTAACCTCATAGTCACTGTTCCATTTCAAATACAAAATACGCGAGGAAAACATAAACAAAACAAACAAACAACCACAACAAACAAAATCAATAAATATGTATGTTCATAATCAATAATATGTATTTACAATGCCATACACACAAAAACAAACGTAAACCGCGTAGAGCTCTCACGCAGAGAAGCCTAGACTACTGTAGGCCTATTTAGCAGCGTAGTTGTTCAATGTTGTTCATGTTCATTGTATAATACACATTATTTTTCAAAAATAATAATTCAGACTACTACCGATGTTGATTTTCTTGATTTAAGAATGGGTTTAGTCGTGGAAGCAATGCTGCTGCTCACTGACACTGGACCGTCTCGCAGCAGACAGACAGACTCGCTGCGTGACTTGATTGAACTAGTTTCTTTATTTCACTGTCTGGGTCTGATGCGTCACTTCCGCCCCAGCTCTGTGCCTGATTTTTTTATTGGGGAAAGATGGCGGCCGCGCAGTTGACTGATGAGGAGCTTTTCTCAGAGTTAAAGCGCCTCGGGTTCAGCCCTGGCCCGGTAACCGAGAACACACGGCCAGTTTATCTGAAAAAGCTCAAGAAACTACGCGAAGATCAGCAGCAGCGAGGATCCAGGTCCGGAAAAACTCGCAACAGCAGCAGCATCAACAGCGGCGGTGGCAGCAGAGCGGCGGGAGCTCCGGTACTGGTGGGCAGGCCAGCCAGCAACGACGGCACGTATCTGGGATCCAGCAGGAGCCCCGGCGGACGCCCGGCTCTGAACGAAAAGCGCCCCGCCGGAGGGAGCAAGTTCGTTTTGGGCTTCAGCTCCGACGAATCGGATGTTGAAAGCAGCCAGAAGAAAGGAGGCCCGCAGCTCAGCAGCAGGAGGGACCACAGGTCCGGACAGCAACAGCCGCCGCTAAGGCCTATATCAACACCCACAGCCGCTCGCAGGAGCCAGGGAGGCGGTGTGAGCAACCTTACTAGTCCCTCCCCCGGTTTGTCGGAGGCGAGGAAAGGCGCCTCGGTGTCTCCTTGGTGGGCTGATCGGGAGAAATCGAGCAGTGGGGGGTCCCAACGTAACGAGAAAGTGGGAGGCGGTTGCGAGGAAACCGAGGAAGATGATTATGACGAGGATGAAGCGGAAGGGGAGACCCGAGCTCTAAACGGCAGTGGAGCTTTGTACACCCTGAATCGCAGAAAACTCGTAGGCGATTATTCCGACTCGGAGGAGGAGGAAGAAGAAGAAGAAGAGGAGGCATCGCCGAAGGGAATCGGAAAAGGAAAGCTCGATCGGCGACTACCTTCCAGACGGAGCCAGCCGAAGGCGCTGCCATCCTTCGTCAACAGTGCTCGAGGGGCCCAGGGGGGTCAGGAACGGCGAAAAGGCGCAGTTGGAGCAAATGACCAGCTGGTGGGAAACCTTGAGGAGGAGGAAGAGGACGAGAGGAAGGCGAGCAAAAGAGAATCCGTATTGAGCGGCGGCGGCTTGCGGAGCCGTGGTTACCCGTGGAGATCCGACATTATGGGCGAAAGCGTCGCGGACGGCAGTACCAGCGCTCCCTCTGCGTACAACAATAACCACGTCGACAGCGGGAACGGAGGCGGTGGTACCAGCAGCCAGTTCAGTATCGGGCTAAAACCACGGTTCTCTACATACAACAGCCTCTTTGCAGCTTACCGGTCCAATCATTCCAACCACACGGCTCCGAACCATGCCTACGGCCAGGCCAGGCAGAAGCAAACCATCACTGTCCCGGAGGACGAGCTGTTACAGCAGTTTAAGAGAGAGGAGATGTCGGCCACAGGCGGCCTCAGCGCTCACTACCTGTCCATGTTCCTCCTCACGGCCGCCTGCCTCTTCTTCTTGGTGCTCGGGCTGATGTACTTGCGAATGCGGGGCTCTGGTGGATCAGATGTGGATATCGTCAGTAAGTACCTGATCTCCGAAGTAACTGTGGTTTATGGTGTGTGTGTGTGTGTGTGTGTGTGTGTGTGTGTGTGTGTGTGTGTGTGTGTGTGTGTGTAAGAGCCCAGCGTAGCGGGGGAACAAAAAAATAACATTGTTCTTGTGTTCTGAAACGTTATTGTTGAAATGAACCCAAATCATAATCTTAATATCTAATTTAATTCAGTCATATGGATATATAATGTCATGTCGTACAAGTCACAGTTGGTCATAGACATGAAACCTCCTGTCATTGTTCTGTTCCTCTACCTAATATTTTATAGTTGTGTGTTCAGTACCTGTAGTGTGGGAATGGCAGAAAGGTGGTAGACCAATGAGGTGTGAGGAGATTAACACAGACAATGTGTTTCTATATTTTTGGGGGTTTGGGGGTAGGAATGCTGTGGTACCCCCAGGAACAGTTCTCACCTGGCCAGTGTAAAGTTCTCAGCTTTGCAGACAGGAAGTTTTGACTGCAGTCTGAGATGTGAGGAGGCTCTTTAAACAGGTTCCAGTGCATCAAACTGCTTTATGTTCTCATTAAATCTGTCTTATACTTTGCTGTAACACAGAGCAACTCTTCTGAAACATGTTCATTTTACAGTAATAGAGCTTCCAGTCTTGAACAGGTTACTTTTGACTTGCAGTTTGAAACACTCAGTTTAACGTCTCTTATAAACGGTTTATCGGGAAAACACTGATAATCCGAAAGTTTTGCGAAAGAGGTTTGAGATTATTCTGATATGGAGGTTATACTGTTTCTTCAGCTGATTGATTTTCTATATCAAGCCTCAAATGATCGGCCGCTCAGCCAGGCCCCCAAATGATCGGCCGCTCAGCCAGGCCCCCAAATGATCGGCCGCTCAGCCAGGCCCCCAAATGAGCGGCCGCTCAGCCAGGCCCCCAAATGATCGGCCGCTCAGCCCCATTTGGCTTTGAATGGGGGGAGAAGAGCCAAATAAAAGTGTAAAATATTAAACGCAATGTTTTTGCCTTTTATCCAATGATTGTAAATTGAGTGGAGGTAAGTGTTTAAAATATAATTTCGTTTTTGTCTTTGTTTATCTGCTTCATTGTGTTTACGTTTAGCCTCCCGATGTGGTGCATGTAGTTCTGCCACCTTTAGAATGTGAGCGACTTACAGGAACACACAGCCTGGGTGGAGTCGTTTTGTCTGCTGGTTTGGCGACTAGTGCTTGACGTAAAACCCATAATGCCTTGCGACACAGGAAGCTGAATTGCTCGGTGATAGACCACCACTTGAGGTGGTTTGGCATCAGGCCAGACAATTGGAGTTCACGAATGGCAGGAGACTCCATGGCATTCACACTGGCTGCTGTGCAGTGATAATTCGGGACCAGGAAGTGTGTGTTTGTGCATGCCTACGTGGGTCTGTGGAGAGATGGTGCAGTGGGTTAATCTTGTTTATAATTAAAGTTAAGAACTCTGATGTGGTCTGGGCAGGGCTTCTTTTCTGAGCCCACTGGTGATTGACATGCCTTGAGAGGCTAGCGCCTTTTGCTGTTGGCATGGCAATGCTGTCTGAATTCTTTTTATTAACAAATCTCACCCACCAATCGTTTAGCTGGTGAGCAGGAGGAGTGGCTTTGCGGTGACGGTTGCAGTCAGTCGCGGTCGATCAGACGCAGACTTGGAAGGGCTGTACGCGGTTCTTTTCCTTCCCTCGCCGTGACCGCCCGGCTGCACTTCACCGTCGTCGTCTGCAGGGGGCAATGCTGAGCTCTAGACTTCTGGGAAACCTCTGTGAGATTGAGCAGTTACAGCCGCTCGAACCCGGAGCCAAACGCACATTAAAACTCTTTGCTTTCCTGTTCTTTACTCTTTTTACAGTCTAAGAGTGTACATGGCCAGTGTAATGGTGCACACATTAAAACAGTGGAGTAAGACTGTGCTCCTATAAGTGGTAAAATGCTGATGCTGGCATGATCGGCCTTCTGAGCCACACTTCTAGCACACACACACACACACACGTGGGCACACTGCACACTGCGCACACACACACTTTTAATAGTCATGGAGACGAACAATTAAATCTTCCCCCTCAAAAGTGTGCCTGATATTCCCAGTAACGCTTTGACTGAACGGCACAGGGCAGTGTGTTGATCACAGACCATCTGAACCAGCCTACACAGGGCAGCGTGTTGATCACAGACCATCTGAACCAGCCTACACAGGGCAGCGTGTAGATCACAGATCATCTGAACCAGCCTACACAGGGCAGCGTGTAGATCACAGATCATCTGAACCAGCCTAAAGTTTAGTGGCTGGGAGGAAGCATTGTGGGAACTGCACCTGCTCGTGTGAGACAGTGACCAGGCTTCTTCCTTTATTCCTGCAGTGGTAACAGCGCCACCTACAGGCCTGTGTACTGTGTTCATCAGTGCTTTACCTACTGGTGTAGCACACAGAGTGTTGACTTCATATCAGGGAAAGAATTATCTTGGACTTTAACAGCAGAGGTGGAGCAAAGGCCAGTGAAGCCGTGATCTCTCAGGACTAGCCTGGCCCCCCAGCTTAGCAGCACATCTCAGGGGTGTCAATGCTTACAGTTGAACACTCTTATCTTTGATATGTTTGTCCTAATGGTGATGATGATGATGGTGGAGGTGATTATTGAAGTAATTTTCAGGTTGATTTGCACAGTACATTAATAATGGTAATAATCATAATAGTCGTATTAATAATCATCTTAAACACGGTCTAGTGTAAATGATCACTCCCCGTGTTTGGCCCGTATGAATGAATAGAATAAGTCAGTTTAAACGGTTGATATCTCATAAAGAAGATGAATGTTATCTCTCAGTCCCACACTCCACCTCCTGTAGGTATTGTATCTATCATTGGAGTACACGTTGCATGCCTTGGTTAGTGTGTGTGTGTGTGTGTGTGTGTGTGTGTGTGTGTTCCGCTGTCTGACGCTGACTCGAGTGTGAGGCTGTTGTCTGCATGCTCTTAGTCTCCTCTGCACAGTGGCTCTTGGTGTAAAAGGCACTGTATTTCAGCGCTGCTGTTCTCTAGGCCCATCCAGAGTACAGAGACCGCTTCTGTTAATGCTCTAATGTCTTCTCTCTTCCAGTTAAGAACCATCCCTTTGGCCCTGAATTTGACATTTCTTATGTAAGTATGTCTTCAGGATTTATCAAGTGAAGTGTGTTTCTCATATTACTGATGAAGTTAGGGCTGGGCGATATGGCCAAAATTTCATCATATTTTTCATATTATTAACGGTATGACAGTATTTGACGGTAACACTGAATGGTGTGAAATATTGAATAACATTAGAAAATTGGAGTGAACATTAAAAACCAAATGTATAACCTGTAAATGTTAGGCTGCTATATAAATATTAATATTCAAGCAAAATGTAAAAAAATCCAAGCTTCTAGGTTTGGAATTAAATATGCTGACCAGATATCCTCTGTCTCCCATATATTTTCTCTTTTTGGGACTGAAATATCAGTCCAGGTGGGACTTCCTAAAAATGTCCGGTTTTGCTCTTTCCAAATGTCTTGCTTGTTCCGTAGACTGCATATAAACTATCAAATAGCCTAAAAAACCCCAAAAATGTATGCTTCCAGGTAATTATTGAATGTTTCTAAATCGTAATAAGGATCATTGCCGCAATATGGCGTATCGCCTTTCTTTTGGCTATTTCTTTTTTCTTCTTGAATCATACTTGATAAATCAAACTTCAAAAGCCACGTGAAATCCTTCTGGGGAGGAATAGAAACGATTTCAGCTTCCATGTGATCGACAAAAACACAACACATGATCACAGAAAAAAAAGAGAAATCGTTATTACACTTTAAAAAACATTTGATAGGTTAATCGTCCATATGGTTTATCGCCCAGCCCCATTCCTTATTTAAAAGAACAGCCAGACGTAGCTGAGGCTGAGCGGTTTCCCCGCGTGGTGTCGCTGCTGGGTCGCTGCTGGGTCGCTGCTGGGTCGCTGCTGGGTCGCTGCTGGGTCGCTGCTGAGTCTCTGCTGGGTCGCTGCTGGGTCGCTGCTGGGTCGCTGCTGGGTCGCTGCTGGGTCGCTGCTGGGTCACTTCACAATTTCTTTATCACACTGTTGCAATTTTTAATATCCATTGGATGAAAAGCAGTAAAATACCGTTATTGAGCAGAATCGCACACCGTTGTGTGAGTTTGTACTGGTACGCTAAACTACAGTATTCTGCCCAGCCCTAGGCGCTGTGCCATTTTAATGCTTTGAAATTAATGCATTTTTCTTGTACATGTTTGGTGTATGTTGGCCTTTATCTCTAACGTTACGTCTGACTATTGCAGGAAATCAAAGAAAAAGACACAATTCTGAAAGTCCTGCTGCACCTACATGACCATCTGGGTATAATTGCGGGTAATTTAGATTTATTTCAATCAAATTTTTAAAAATGTTTTTTTCTTTAGATATTGTATACACGTTATATATGTGATATCGTAAAAATGGATTTAATGCAGATTTGTCCTGTATCCCATATATATGTACATTATCTTTATGGATCTTGTATAATAAGAGTTGACCTGTGTGTATTAGTTCCTGCAGTCTGACCTTGGTATTGATTGAGAGGCAGTTAGAGGTCAGTCTGACCTTGGTATTGATTGAGAGGCAGTTAGAGGTCAGTCTGACCTTGGTATTGATTGTGAGGCAGTTGGAGGCCAGTCTGACCTTGGTATTGATTGAGAGGCAGTTGGAGGTCAGTCCGACCTTGGTATTGATTGAGAGGCAGTTAGAGGTCAGTCTGACCTTGGTATTGATTGAGAGGCAGTTAGAGGTCAGTCTGATCTTGGTATTGATTGAGAGGCAGTTGGATGTCAGTCTGACCTTGGTATTGATTGTGAGGCAGTTGGAGGCCAGTCTGACCTTGGTATTGATTGAGAGGCAGTTGGAGGCCAGTCTGATCTTGGTATTGATTGTGAGGCAGTTGGAGGCCAGTCTGACCTTGGTATTGATTGAGAGGCAGTTAGGGGTCAGTCTGACCTTGGTATTGATTGAGAGGCAGTTAGAGGTCAGTCTGACCTTGGTATTGATTGTGAGGCAGTTGGTCAGTCTGACCTTGGTATTGATTGAGAGGCAGTTAGAGGTCAGTCTGATCTTGGTATTGATTGAGAGGCAGTTAGAGGTCAGTCTGATCTTGGTATTGATTGAGAGGCAGTTGGAGGCCAGTCTGAGCTTGGTATTGATTGAGAGGCAGTTGGAGGTCAGTCTGACCTTGGTATTGATTGAGAGGCAGTTGGAGGTCAGTCTGACCTTGGTATTGATTGAGAGGCAGTTAGAGGTCAGTCTGACCTTGGTATTGATTGAGAGGCAGTTAGAGGTCAGTCTGATCTTGGTATTGATTGAGAGGCAGTTAGAGGTCAGTCTGATCTTGGTATTGATTGAGAGGCAGTTGGATGTCAGTCTGACCTTGGTATTGATTGTGAGGCAGTTTGAGGTCAGTCTGACCTTGGTATTGATTGTGAGGCAGTTGGAGGTCAGTCTGACCTTGGTGTTGATTGTGAGGCAGTTGGAGGTCAGTCTGACCTTGGTATTGATTGAGAGGCAGTTAGAGGTCAGTCTGACCTTGGTATTGATTGTGAGGCAGTTGGAGGCCAGTCTGACCTTGGTATTGATTGAGAGGCAGTTAGAGGTCAGTCTGACCTTGGTATTGATCGTGAGGCAGTTGGAGGCCAGTCTGATCTTGGTATTGATTGAGAGGCAGTTAGAGGTCAGTCTGACCTTGGTATTGATTGAGAGGCAGTTAGAGGTCAGTCTGACCTTGGTATTGATTGAGAGGCAGTTAGAGGTCAGTCTGACCTTGGTATTGATTGAGAGTAAGTTAGAGGTCAGTCTGACCTTGGTATTGATTGTGAGGCAGTTGGAGGCCAGTCTGACCTAGGTATTGATTGAGAGGCAGTTAGAGGTCAGTCTGACCTTGGTATTGATTGAGAGGCAATTAGAGGTCAGTCTGACCTTGGTATTGATTGAGAGGCAGTTAGAGGTCAGTCTGACCTTGGTATTGATTGAGAGGCAGTTGGAGGTCAGTCTGATCTTGGTATTGATTGAGAGGCAGTTGGAGGCCAGTCTGACCGTGGTATTGATTGAGAGGCAGTTAGAGGTCAGTCTGACCTTGGTATTGATTGTGAGGCAGTTGGAGGCCAGTCTGACCTAGGTATTGATTGAGAGGCAGTTAGAGGTCAGTCTGACCTTGGTATTGATTGAGAGGCAGTTAGAGGTCAGTCTGACCTTGGTATTGATTGAGAGGCAGTTGGAGGTCAGTCTGATCTTGGTATTGATTGAGAGGCAGTTGGAGGCCAGTCTGACCGTGGTATTGATTGAGAGGCAGTTTGAGGTCAGTCTGACCTTGGTATTGATTGAGAGGCAGTTAGAGGTCAGTCTGACCTTGGTATTGATTGAGAGGCAGTTAGAGGTCAGTCTGACCTTGGTATTGATTGTGAGGCAGTTGGAGGTTCGTCTGTTTGTGTCTCATTTTGTTTCATTTTACAGGTGAACATGACTGCGGCGATCACAGCCGCTATCCCAACAGAAGTCTTTTGGTCAGCGAGGCATCGGAGTATTTAATGGTCTGTTTATCTTTGACTTTTATTTCCACATCTTAAAGAGAGAGACTGATAGACGGGATGATTAGATCTTAAAGAGAGAGACTGATAGACGGGATGATTAGTGTCTTAAAGAGAGAGACTGATAGACGGGATGATTAGTGTTTTTTGTTTTCCTAAAATGATAATAAAGATATTGCGAGGAGTCAAGTATTCCGTTATTTTTGTTGCCAAATGAAACATTTTTGTGTTGTCCACTCAGAGCGTTTAGATGCAAGGTTTGTGTTCTCTACCGTGAGCTCATAGTCAGGGTTATGTTTGTGTTCTCTACCGTGAGCTCATAGTCAGGGTTAGGTTTGTGTTCTCTGCCGTGAGCTCATAGTCAGGGTTAGGTTTGTGTTCTCTACCGTGAGCTCATAGTCAGGGTTAGGTTTAGGTTTGTGTTCTCTGCCGTGGGCTCATAGTCAGGGTTAGGTTTGTGAGCTCATAGTCAGGGTTAGGTTTGTGAGCTCATAGTCAGGGTTAGGTTTGTGAGCTCATAGTCAGGGTTAGGTTTGTGTTCTCTACCGTGAGCTCATAGTCAGGGTTAGGTTTGTGTTCTCTGCCGTGAGCTCATAGTCAGGGTTAGGTTTGTGTTCTCTGCCGTGAGCTCATAGTCAGGGTTAGGTTTGTGTTCTCTGCCGTGAGCTCATAGTCAGGGTTAGGTTTGTGTTCTCTGCCGTGAGCTCATAGTCAGGGTTAGGTTTGTGTTCTCTACCGTGAGCTCATAGTCAGGGTTAGGTTTAGGTTTGTGTTCTCTGCCGTGAGCTCATAGTCAGGGTTAGGTTTGTGTTCTCTACCGTGAGCTCATAGTCAGGGTTAGGTTTGTGTTCTCTGCCGTGAGCTCATAGTCAGGGTTAGGTTTGTGTTCTCTGCCGTGAGCTCATAGTCAGGGTTAGGTTTGTGTTCTCTGCCGTGAGCTCATAGTCAGGGTTAGGTTTGTGTTCTCTGCCGTGAGCTCATACTCAGGGTTAGGTTTGTGTTCTCTGCCGTGAGCTCATAGTCAGGGTTAGGTTTGTGAGCTCATAGTCAGGGTTAGGTTTGTGTTCTCTGCCATGAGCTCATAGTCAGGGTTAGGTTTGTGTTCTCTACCGTGAGCTCATAGTCAGGGTTAGGTTTGTGTTCTCTGCCGTGAGCTCATAGTCAGGGTTAGGTTTGTGTTCTCTGCCGTGAGCTCATAGTCAGGGTTATGTTTGTGTTCTCTGCCGTGAGCTCATAGTCAGGGTTAGGTTTGTGTTCTCTGCCGTGAGCTCATAGTCAGGGTTATGTTTGTGTTATCTACCGTGAGCTCATAGTCAGGGTTATGTTTGTGTTCTCTGCCGTGAGCTCATAGGGTTATGTTTGTGTTCTCTGCCGTGAGCTCATCGTCAGGGTTAGGTTTGTGTTCTCTGCCGTGAGCTCATAGGGTTAGGTTTGTGTTCTCTACCGTGAGCTCATAGTCAGGGTTAGGTTTGTGTTCTCTACCGTGAGCTCATAGTCAGGGTTAGGTTTGTGTTCTCTGCCGTGAGCTCATAGGGTTAGGTTTGTGTTCTCTGTCGTGAGCTCATAGTCAGGGTTAGGTTTGTGTTCTCTGCCGTGAGCTCATAGTCAGGGTTAGGTTTGTGTTCTCTGCCGTGAGCTCATAGTCAGGGTTAGGTTTGTGTTCTCTACCGTGAGCTCATAGTCAGGGTTAGGTTTGTGTTCTCTACCGTGAACTCATAGTCAGGGTTAGGTTTGAGACTGATTGTGTCTCTGTTTCCCATTTCAGCTGCATGGCCCTCAATATGAGGATTTTTTCGCCACTTCTCTGGAGTGGGTTATCAAATCTGGAGAGGACGTCGGCATACGGTAAAGCGGACCCTTCACTTTAAACTGTTCTGTATGTATATTTGTCTGCGTGGCTCCTGATTGGTTCACCGGGGCAGTGGGTGGTGGTAGTGCAGCTGTGACACTGTTTATTGGCCGGTTTCAGGTTGATTGGCAGAGACCCAGAGGAACCGGTCACAGATTTCTCAGATATCTCTCGCCTGGAGTCCACACATCCCAAAATGTCCTTTATTTGCCGGTTTCGTCGGGCCTTCTTCACGGTCATCCACAGAGTCCTCTTCTGCATCGCGGGTGAGCAGCGGAAATGTGGCGCCGTAACTGGGCTCGGCACATGTTTGAATGACCTCACGGCCTTTACGGCGGACGGGAATGTGCAGGTCTTGCAGAGGCCCGTCTGGAGCTGAATTAATTCACCATTGTTATGTTATTATGTCTTTACTAAACTTTAAAATGGATTTGTGTCCAGGTGTGGCTGTAGTGTTGGGCGTTCTGTACTACATGAAGTACCGCTGGAGACGGGCCGAACAGGAGACCAGGCAGATGTACGACATGGTGGAGAGAATCATCGGTACGCCAGCCGTCCTGTCTGTAGTCTGCGTGTAGTGGCTGGGCTTGTAGGCTGGGCCTGTCTGTAGTCTGTGTGTGGTGGCTGGGCCTGTCTGTAGCCTGTCTGTAGTCTATGTGTGGTAAATGGGCTTCTGTACTGAGGGGCTTTGCTGCTTTTTCCTGTGTAGACGTGCTGAGGAGTCACAGCGAGGAGTCCCAGGAGAACAGGGACCTGCAGCCCTACCTGCCCATCCCCCACGTGCGTGACTCCCTGGTGCAGCCTCAGCAAAGGTGCCTCAGCTCTGTTACGGGTGTGGGCCAGCTCTGTTACGGGTGTGGGCAGCTATGTTACGGGTGTGGGCAGCTATGTTACGGGTGTGGGCAGCTCTGTTACGGGTGTGGGCCAGCTATGTTACGGGTGTGGGCAGCTATGTTACGGGAGTGGGCCAGCTATGTTACGGGTGTGGGCAGCTATGTAACGGGTGTGGGCCAGCTATGTTACAGGTGTGGGCAGCTATGTTACGGGTGTGGGCAGCTATGTAACGGGTGTGGGCAGCTATGTTACGGGTGTGGGCAGCTATGTAACGGGTGTGGGCAGCTATGTAACGGGTGTGGGCAGCTATGTTACGGGTGTGGGCAGCTCTGTTACGGGTGTGGGCAGCTATGTTACGGGTGTGGGCAGCTATGTAACGGGTGTGGGCCAGCTATGTAACGGGTGTGGGCAGCTATGTAACGGGTGTGGGCAGCTATGTTACGGGTGTGGGCAGCTATGTTACGGGTGTGGGCAGCTATGTTACGGGTGTGGGCAGCTATGTAACGGGTGTGGGCAGCTATGTAACGGGTGTGGGCAGCTATGTAACGGGTGTGGGCAGCTATGTAACGGGTGTGGGCAGCTATGTAACGGGTGTGGGCAGCTATGTAACGGGTGTGGGCCAGCTATGTAACGGGTGTGGCCAGCTATGTAACGGGTGTGGGCAGCTATGTAACGGGTGTGGGCAGCTATGTAACGGGTGTGGGCAGCTATGTAACGGGTGTGGGCAGCTATGTTACGGGTGTGGGCCAGCTATGTTACGGGTGTGGGCAGCTATGTTACGGGTGTGGGCCAGCTATGTTATGGGTGTGGGCAGCTATGTAACGGGTGTGGGCAGCTATGTAACGGGTGTGGGCCAGCTATGTAACGGGTGTGGGCAGCTATGTTACGGGTGTGGGCCAGCTATGTAACGGGTGTGGCCAGCTATGTAACGGGTGTGGGCAGCTATGTTACGGGTGTGGGCCAGCTATGTTACGGGTGTGGGCAGCTATGTTACGGGTGTGGGCCAGCTATGTTACGGGTGTGGGCCAGCTATGTTACGGGTGTGGGCAGCTATGTTACGGGTGTGGGGCAGCTATGTTACGGGTGTGGGCCAGCTATGTTACGGGTGTGGGCAGCTCTGTTACGGGAGTGGGCCAGCTCTGTTACGGGAGTGGGCCAGCTCTGTTACGGGAGTGGGCCAGCTATGTTACGGGAGTGGGCCAGCTCTGTTACGGGAGTGGGCCAGCTCTGTTACGGGAGTGGGCCAGCTCTGTTACGGGAGTGGGCCAGCTCTGTTACGGGAGTGGGCCAGCTATGTTACGGGTGTGGGCCAGCTATGGGAGTACAGCTCTGCTTTACGGCAGTTTGAGGCGGTACAGCTCTGTTTTACAGCACTTTTTTAGGCTGTACAGCTCTGCTTTACGGCAGTTTGAGGCGATACAGCTCTGCTTTATGGCAGTTTGAGGCGGTACAGCTCTGCTTTATGGCAGTTTGAGGCGGTACAGCTCTGCTTTATGGCAGTTTGAGGGAGTACAGCTCTGCTTTACAGCAGTTTGAGGCAGTACAGGCGGCAGGTCGGATACGGGACACCAAGGGAAGCTTCTACTCTGAGCGATAGGTGCCCTGTGATCTTTAATGGTGAAACACTACAGTGTTAAGCTCCTGGGATCTTTATTCCTCCACAGAATGAAAATGAAGAAGGTATGGGAGAGGGCAGTGGCTTTCCTCTCCGCCAACGAATCGCGCATTCGGACGGAAACCCAGAGGATAGGCGGGGCAGACTTCCTGGTCTGGCGGTGGATTCAGCCCTCGCTCCCCTGCGACAAGATGTCCGCAATACCTTCCAAGGTCTGGCAGGGCAAAGGTGAGCACTGCCATCGCCGGGCTGTACAGCGCCCGCGGCCCGTTTCTCCAAATCCACGGCTGATGGGGATGCTGCATTAACGGTCACTTACGACATTATGGCCGCCGCGTCGGCTCTGCCATTCACCTGTACCATTCACCTGTACCATTCACCTGTACCATTCACCTGTACCATTCACCTGTACCATTCACCTGTACCATTCACCTGTACCATTCACCTGTACCATTCACTTGTACCATCGTGTTCAGGAATTCCTGAAGGAAATGAGAGATTTGTGTCGGACTGTAATCTGGAAAGCCAGGTGGGTGATCATTGTTTCCATTTTTTAGCTTTCCCGCTCGACAGGAGGAACTCTCCGCCCAGCAGCCTTACCCCCTGTTTGAAGATTCGAAACATGTTTGACCCGATAATGTGAGTATCCTCTAATGAATATTATTTTTTAAATTTCAATGAAATCTTATAATTAGATTAAGATGCAATTCTAAATCTGTTACTATTACACATTGTACCTTTCTGAGTTTTCAGATCCGGTTTAATACCCTGCATAGGGCTGTTATTGACCTGAACTGTGCTCTTCAGGGAAGTTGGTGAGAACTGGCACCTGGCCATCCATGAGGCCATTCTGGAGAAGTGCAGTGACAATGACGGGATCGTTCATATTGCCGTCGACAAGAATTCTCGCGAGGTGACCGGAGAGATCATATTTTTGTCCTTTTGTGTGACCAGAGGGCTTTAAGGAGTGCCCAGAGTCTCGTTCACTCCCTTGTAGCTTTGGTTGTGTGCATTCATTTTGTATGTCTATGTAGCATTGAAATTTAATCTTGAAACTGCATGTATACTGTACGGATGCAAATTTAGACTATTTGTTCTAACCGATAGTCGACCCTCATTAATCGGTCATTATCGGTTAAACGATAAGCTTAACCATTAAAAATACAGCCGCATATTGAAACATAGGCCGTCTACCCTGCCGCGCTAATCCAATAAGACCGCTGTAGCTTAGGCTAGCCTATTCATTTTAACATAGCCTAACAGGGAGAAAAAAAGGTAATATTCGTTTGAAGAGAGGCCGTTTTTGCTGTCTTGGTCCCGCGAACACAGTGATTTAGTAGCGTAATTCCCCAACACTGACAATCGAACAACACAGACAGCCTATAATTGGCTACGGCGAGCCGGTAAAAAAAATAAAATAAAAAAATACACATTTTCACTCACCCGTTGTCAAATAACGTTGAAACACTAGGCCAGCGAAGTTTCTTAATTCAGCTAACGTTAGCTAGCCATTCCGTTTTGGTAGGTCTATGGCTTAGAAAGCATGTTCCACCGGCAGACTTTGTTATATCCGTTGCAGTATGGGGAAAAAATGGCTAGAGCCGTAGATAAGAGTAACGTTATTGTCGGCTAGATAAAGGCTACAGCAGCGCTACACCACTTCAAATATCTCAAGAAGGGAGCTGAAATCGTAGCCTCTAAACAGTTATGAATAATAACTTTACAAAACAAATTAACCGAGTGATTTTCCTATAGCGTATAATTATAATTTTCCCTCAAGAAAATGGGTCAAACGCAAACACATGGCTTTAAAATCTCCACTCGCGCAGCATACGTAGATTCTGCTATCGGTTGGAGTTACACCTCCTGCTCTGTTGTGTCCCAAATTTAGCTACTGTCCTCTTTTTTAAACTTTTAACACTAGGCTAGCGTCATAGCAAGGGCAGTGGGTGAAAACAGTTTTTTTAATAAACCTGTCTGCGCTTTGTTTTAGGGGAAATTGATTGCGCAGGTACAGGTTTTGATGAAACCAAACTCCGTTTTGCTCGCTTCATGTTGCTCTCTGACTGTGAGAGCTCACGTTGCCTCAGTAACATAGCCATGTGAAAGCTAAGGAAACGAAACTTAGGCATCTGCAAGTTAATGAAACGAAACCTAGCCTAACCTAGCCGATAGCACGTTATGGTGGCACCCTCTTTTTAAAAATTGTTTTCCCCCACACCCCAGTTGATATGCATGTAAATTCAAATCGCCAACATTATGCTGCAATTTGTTTAAAATGAACTGTTTAACCGATAAGATTAATCGGTTAAAATTCTTATTGTCGGTAACGGTTAGTCGGTTAAACACTAACATCCCTAGTATACTGTCATTATGACATTATATACTTATTTATTCCCAAAAAAATATTTTCACTGCCTAACTGAGTGGCGACTGACTTGCTGTAACTCCTCCCCCCTGCAGGGTTGTGTGTACGTCAAGTGTCTGTCTGCCGAGCATTCTGGGAAGGCTTTTAAGGCACTGCATGGCTCCTGGTTTGATGGTAAGATTATTGTATCTTACGTTTTTTCTTTTTGACATGAATTTTTACCTCAATTATTTTCCTCTTTCTATAAGAAATGAAGAGGGGGGAAAAATAATAAAATTATAGATTTTCATCCCCCCCCCCCCCCCACGCTGTCTCCAGGCAAGCTGGTAACGGTGAAGTACCTGCGTTTGGATCGGTACCACCAGCGCTTCCCACAGGCCATTGGCTGTATTGCACCGCTGAAGCCATCCAGCATACACATGAACACCATGGCACACCTACGTCACCGCTCCACCACAGCCAGCAAGCTGGGCTTCTCCTGAAAGCCTCCGCCCGGGGCCGCCCCTCTCCACGCCCCTCACAAACTGCTCTTACAGGAGAGATGGGGAGGCGGAGCTTAATTATAAATGTATGGATGGCGCCTTAGGACATATTTCTCTTGATATTTTTAAAGCAGAATAAAAGGCTAATTTTTCAGACCACCAGGGGTTAGGGGTGGAGGTGTGGTGTGGGGGTAATGGGGGGGGGGGGGGGCACTTGGAAGGCTTGTCTTCGCTGGTGCAGTGGACACAATCTCCTTTTTTAATGTTAAAACTTTTTCTATATGGATTAACAAGGAAAGAAAAGGCTGCCACTAACATCATACTTTAAAAAGGTGTACATGAAACGATCGCTTGCTTCTTTTCCCTTGTTTTTTTAATGTGGCCCTTATGGGAGTTTAAATGGGTTTAGTGGGCCTGTGCATTGAGTTACTGCCTGTGCATTGAGTTACTGCCTGTGCATTGAGTTACTGCCTGTGCATTGAGTTACTGCCTGTGCATTGAGTTACTGCATGTGCTGCTTGAAGCATTGGCCTATTTAAGCTTTGAATTGTAACATATGATGTGGATATTTATTTTCTGCACATGTTTGTGGTGATGTAATCTCTTTTATTTTTAGGTTTAGTTTAAACAAAGATGTCATGCACGAACACAAGATTGGGCTGGTGCGCTGTAAATACTATATTTGGGGGGATGGGGGGTGGGGTGTGTGATGGTATATTTTGGGGGATGGGGGGGTGGGGTGTGTGATGGTATATTTGGGGGGATGGGGGGGTGGGGTGTGTGATGGTATATTTGGGGGGATGGGGGGGTGGGGTGTGTGATGGTATTGATGTCAGGCTTACCGGTGAGAGAATCGTCGTGCTCGATTGCGTCAGCATTCAGAGGGCAAAGCCTCCTGGGAAAGCGTGGGAGGAAGCGGGGCAACTGGGTGAAACGGTGGAGGATTTTGGTTGTGTTTAGTGATGCGGTCGAGGGCAGCTGGATGTAGTGACACGGACGACCAATCAGCCGCTTTTCAGTTCAAACTTTCAGCACTCCGCTAAATTCCGCTGACTGTCAGTCATCTCCTGGAACACGCCCCCCTCCAGTTTACATCTGCTCTCATTTTTAAACCAACTGTTTTGTTTAGAAAGGAAAAACGATCAATGTATGATCAAACGTGTGTATGAGTGTTAGATATGGGGCTGTGTATGAACGTGTGTATGAACGTGTGTGTGAGTGTTAGATATGGGGTTGTGTATGAACGTGTGTATGAACGTGTGTGTGAGTGTTAGATATGGGGCTGTGTATGAATGTGTGTATGAACGTGTGTATGAGTTAGATATGGGGTTGTGTATGAACGTGTGTATGAGTGTTAGATATGGGGCTGTGTATGAACGTGTGTATGAGTGTTAGATATGAACGTGTGTATGAGTGTTAGATATGGGGCTGTGTATGAACGTGTGTATGAACGTTAGATATGGGGCTGTGTATGAACGTGTGTATGAGTGTTAGATATGAACGTGTGTATGAACGTTAGATATGGGGCTGTGTATGAACGTGTGTATGAGTGTTAGATATGAACGTGTGTATGAACGTTAGATATGGGGCTGTGTATGAACGTGTGTATGAGTGTTAGATATGAACGTGTGTACGAGTGTTAGATATGGGGCTGTGTATGAACGTGTGTATGAGTGTTAGGTATGAACGTGTGTATGAACGTGTGTACGAGTGTTAGATATGGGGCTGTGTATGAACATGTGTATGAACGTGTGTATGAGTGTTAGATATGGGGCTGTGTATGAACGTTAGATATGGGGCTGTGTATGAACGTGTGTATGAGTGTTAGATATGGGGCTGTGTATGAACGTGTGTATGAACGTTAGATATGGGGCTGTGTATGAACGTGTGTATGAACGTTAGATATGGGGCTGTGTATGAACGTGTGTATGAATGTTAGATATGGGGCTGTGTATGAACGTGTGTATGAACGTTAGATATGGGGCTGTGTATGAACGTTAGATATGGGGCTGTGTATGAACGTGTGTATGAACGTTAGATATGGGGCTGTGTATGAACGTGTGTATGAACGTTAGATATGGGGCTGTGTATGAACGTGTGTATGAGTGTTAGATATGGGGCTGTGTATGAACGTGTGTATGAACGTTAGATATGGGGCTGTGTATGAACGTGTGTTCGTGAGTGTTGGGTTTTGTGGTTTCTGGGCACAGTTTTTCTTTTTTTGTTATTTTTAAATCGACCTCTTTGCCTCACGTTTATTATGTACAAAGGATGCATTTTTACACTACAGCAGCCAGTATCTCCGTTATAAGATCAACTGTTCCAGAAGAGCTGTGTGTTCAGTGCAGAAGAGCTGTGTGTTCAGTGCAGAAGAGCTGTGTGTTCAGTGCAGATTCATGATGGTGCTTGGTGTTTGTCCGGTCTTATCCACGAACATGGATCATTCATCACAGTTTTATTTTTATTCTTTATTATTAATTGACCATAACTGAGATGAATTGAGGGAACAGGGATAGTATTGTGATGAATAGGCGGAGTTGTGTGTTTCAGAAGTGAAATGTCTTGTATTTTTTCCCTCACGGAGGTCCTGAACTTTGAGTAACGGATGTTTGAGTGTGTTTGAGATATTTGACGTGGACCGTATATATTTATCAAATAAGCTTTAAATCACAGGACCATCGAATACATTGTTCCTTTTCTGAAAAAGCAGTGTAGTTAATTGCGGGTGCGTTATCTCCAGCACGGCGTTGTACAAACAGCGCACGTGGTAAAGCAGAAGAAACCTGATGCACACCCTTCCTACAGCATATAACCCCATTGTGCCTTAAGTTTGTGCATTTTTGTTTTGTTTTTAATTGATTAGCACCACATTTATTGAGAATGTATTTGGGTTTATAACGTGTCAGAAAGGTATGAACTTTGAATCTGTTGTATTAAATTGCACAGCTGGTGTGACGATAAAAACATGTTGCTGTATGTTGTGTGCATCAGGGTCATGTTTATATTTTTGTATGTTTCTGCCCGGCTCGGAGCGCCTGGATTTTCTAAAGACCTTTTTGCAAGAGCGAATGTATACATTAGTCAGCGTGGCACTTCTCAAAGGCGGGACTTCAGTTCGGCTGCATCCTTTTTTTCGCCCCATTCTGGTGTATTTTATGTAACCACTGTACATTTATATAATTGTAATATGTCCTATTATGCAGCCTATTTTACATTATTAAAACTGACCAATATCCCTGCCTGCAAGACGAAGGGGAAGTGAAGGTGAAGGTGTACAATATCCAGACGTTTAAAGAACGATTCCGATGTTTTAATGTAATTTGTCACTTGTCTTGTTAAAACAACTCTAATTAAAAGGTTTATTAGGGGTTTTTAATTTTGAGTTGTCATTTGCACCCCCAACCCAAACAACACAATTGTGCTCTAAAATGGATGTCTGTACAGTATAATGTACACATTTTAATTTAACTCATTTAAAAACCTATAAACAAGGAAATATAAAACACTTCATAAGAGCTATATAACTCTTCATAAGCACTACATAGGCATCCATAAATGCTTATGTCAATAACCGCAACCATGATGTGTGTGAGGTCTGTACTTAAATGCATATTTTTTATGGTAATGTAACTGGCTGCATCACTGCTGACCACAAACAATTTACACTTATTGACATAACCTAGTTATGAATGTTTATGTGCGACATGAAGATGGGCTCATTTGGTTGGGGTGTAAGTAGTAGCTGGATACTGCAGCCTGTGGCAGATCCTGTGGAACCTCTAGTCCAGGGGTGGGCAACTCCAGGCCTCGCGGGCCGGTGTGTATGCATGTTTTTACTGCCACCAGTTACCAATTATTTAATTAGCCCAATCGTTTACATCATCTGATATTTTAATCTACATATCTGCGATATGAACAGCAGTCGATGAATGTTCATGTGCCGGTATGCGTGTATTGTAGCGTTTTATCGTTCTGTAATTTACGAGTGAATCGTGATTGTGTGTATGACTAATTAGCTGATTGAGCCGTGGTAACTGGTGGCAGTAAAAACATGCATACACACCGGCCCGCGAGGCCTGGAGTTGCCCACCCCTGCTCTAGTCTTATGTAGCATCCAGAGGCGGGATGAGTAACTCCAGGCCTCGCGGGCTGCTGTGTATGCAGGTTTAACTCCAGGCCTCACGGGCCGGTGTGTATGCAGGTTTAACTCCAGGCCTCACGGGCCGGTGTGTATGCAGGGTTTTGCTGCCACTAGTGACCAATTTAATTAGCCCAGTCATTTACTTGATCTGATATTTTAGCTACATTCCATGATATGAACAGCAACTTATGAATGTTATTGTGCCTGTATGCATGTATTGTAGCGTTTTATTGTGGTGTAATTTATGAGTGAATCGGTGTTGGTGTATTTGACTAATTAGCTGATTGAGGCAGGGTAACTGGTGCCAGCACAAACCTGCATACACACCGGCCCACAAGGCCTGGACTGGCATTGCCCATCCCTTTTTAAAGGGGTTTTCCACAGATTGGTTAGACCAGTCCCGGGGGACCCTTGTGTATTCTGGTTTTCATTCCAACCACAAATGCAATCCAAGTTTTAACAAGCTTTTCATTTTTAGAGTTATTATTTACCATTAAGTCAAAAATGGCCGTGCATTCCATGAAGAATTAGTCCCATATTCACATTGTACTTATTGTGCTGTATTTTTAAAAAATTACATAAAAAGAGGTATCAAAATTTTTTAACTGATCCAATTAAAGACTCATGATAGGGTCGTGATTAGGTTGTTGAGCACACACGAGCAGGTTTGGCTCATTGTCATTTGCTCTGTCTTCAAATTAATTCATTCTTTGTTTTTGTGGCCATGTGTCCACACTTTCACAATTAGGAACCTATTAATTCACCTTGGTCTTTAATTTGATCAGTAAAAAAACTTTTTTAATGTAAGTATTAGTATAATAATAATATATATGTATAGCACCGTAAGCACAATGTGAACCTGGGAGTTAGAAAAAATTAAGTTTGTTAAAATTATGGGATTGCAAAACAAAAACATGTACAGGGGCCTCCCAGGACCGAGTTTGGGCACCACTGGGCTTGACACCCCATTAACTTGCTCTTGAAAGAGCCGCGTGACCTCGTGACCAGTTCCCAACGGAAAACAAAGCAGCGTTTTTCAGGAAACACCGGGGAAAGTCGCAAGTGAATTAATAAACAAAAAACCACGTGCGTTAGTTTGTGACGTCGCATTACACGTAACATAACGGAAATTTAAAAAAATGTTTTACTTTGCCATGCACAGAAATAGCATTGGCCATCGGTGAAGAAAATGTAGTAGAGATTTCATTAGGACGGGGTTGCGCTCGATTTAAAAGCAATGATTGGGCCCGTGCGCAGTTGTAACGGGTTTGGCGCTGGGGCTCAGAGCTCGCGGCTCGTCTTGCTCATATTTGGAAATGGCCGGAGCGGTGGAATTTCCCACAATGCACCCGGCATTGCTAAAGGAGTGCACGGACAGAGCTGCTGTTGTGTTCGCCGCTGCGCTGACAGCTAATGATCCCAAACGGAACCGCTCGCGTTACATTGATCTGTTTTAGCCTCTGTGTTGTTTCTCTGTCACCCCAGCTTGCCACAGGTACGTTGTACGCGCTTTTAATATTATTTTCTGCTAGCTGTCATAAAATTATTGATTCGATCCTTTTGTAAATAAAGCGGCTTCCAGAGCTTTCTAGTTGAGCGCCGCTCTTTCGCAGCAAAGCACTTCACTGTGGAGTCAAACGGCACTTTTAAAATGTCACAGTGCGTTAACAATGTCCTTTGTCGTCAGGCTAGCTGACATAACTGTTATTTTAAGTACTGCCAATGTAACCGTTACTGAGTTCTATCTAAATGTAGTGTTACTGTAGGCCAGATGGTAATGTTATCAATGTCTGTTTAAAAAAAAAAAAATTAATGTCAACTAACTTTACCAAAATATAGTGGAACACATTAGGGAACTAAATCCGAAGCACTCAGAAGCTATACGTCGTATGACGCAATCGCAATCATGTAACGATGTACAGTTACGTCATTAAACTTTTCTCTTCCCACTGTCACTATGCCTTTTTAACGTTAATGTTTTGATGTTTAGGACTGAGCTCATGTGTACCATACCAAATATAAATATCCCATACTTGAGAATGTTTCATTATGTAATTTGGCCAACGTTGTCCCAGAGCCCGGTCATCTTGGACCATGTAGACAATAACAACGCAGGTACTGTAACGTAATCGTCTCATGACATGTTTATTTAATGAGTCACGCCAGCATTTTGAATGGCCCCCCACCGCAATTAGCAGGAGAGGAGAGACACAATAGCAATAACGTGTGATGCTGAACATGTTTTCCTGTCCGCTGCGCGAACTGGTTGATTATTTTACTGCAGTTTATGACGTTTGACAGTGAACAGAAAGGTATCAAGCACCTTTGTAATCGTAACTGCATAGTCAGGGTTAGAATTACATTCTGGCTTTCCTGGGGGGGGGATGTGCCCATCAGGCTCCGCTCCCCCTGGTTCCCCTGTAATTCGAACCCTGTGCATAATAAACTTTCTTGAGGTTGCACCAGGGACAAGAATACCACACACTGTCAGCCTATGTTACTTTTCACCCTATCATCAGGGCCGGATTAAGACCCTTAGAGGCCCTAAGCACTAAAAATTTTGGGTGCCCCCATACATTTGTAATTCAAAATATAAACAATAATAAACCATAAAATAAAATGTTATTTATCGAAAATTCTAAATGAAAAAAAACTTACAGTAAGAAGGAAAATTGGATAATTTAAATGGTAAATTCGGCTATGAAAAATTTCTGAGGTGCCCCTCCTTCCCTTGATGCCCTAAGCACGTGCTTATTTTGCTTATAGGGTTAATCCACCACTGCCTATCATAAACATCGGCATTGAATGCACAACCTGTTTCAAACTCCAAAACAAGTCTTTTTTATTTTTTTTAGTCTATCAGACTTTACAATGTACTGCTGGCAGTCAAAAGCCAGGTTAGCTCTTTACATTTCATGAAGATGTTGCCTTTTACATTTGCAATTTGAGATAAACCATACATCCCACAATCCCCCACAATGCACTGTGAAGTTGGCTGTGTCTCTTCCTCCTGTTGGTGGATGGTTTCTAATCCCCTTATTGGATATAAATTCACATTTAAAAAAGAAATGACAAACAAGAACATGATCTGCAGATGTAATCTGAGAGGCAGAGCAAAGCATTCTGGGTTATATGGGCATTGGACAGTGCAGCACGATTTGGGAAACCGTGAAAGGGTTTTAAATTTAGGATTTGGTAATTAAAACAAACATATGACCTTTAAAGCATACGGGCATTTTCTAAAGTACAGGTAAGAAACAACATACTACATTCTGAGACACCATATGACAACTTTTAAAGGCGTGTGGCTTTTTCCTGTTTACTATAATTACAGGGCAGCGTGGGGAGAACTCTGGTTGTGATGCAGGAAAAAGCCCTACTGTGTAGACAGACATTTTTTTCCAAAATGGGTGTAAATCAGGCCCTGATTAAAATATTAGGGATCCCTGGCTGTCACATAAATTTCACTGATGAAGATAATACGGCCTTTCTGGCAGCGAGGCTGTTGGGCAGGAAGACAGCGGCCATTTTCTCAGACTCGACCTGCAGTGCAATGACTCACAGATGCAGTTTCTGTTCTGTCTGAGCTGAGAGTTGTGCTTTTATCTATCTTCAGAACCAGCTCTCATTATGAGGTCCTTATAAGGCCATATGAGGCCTCTGTGGTTCTTGTTGATGTTGCTCCAGTGGACGTGAGGGTAGAAGCTCCTTCCATGAGTCTCTTTTCTCTCCACATAGTAAGCTTGGTGAGTTTGCCCAGCCCGAGTAGCTGCGGCCTTTCAGGAGGAGGATTAAGGAGCACAGAGCTCTAATCCTGAAATCAACGCACACCAAAAACACACAAGCATTTATATCAGGGGCTCACGGCTCCTCGTCTGACCTTTTATAATGCGTACCTTACGTTTCCCCCCGTAGTCACAGTACATACAGCTGGCTCTAATGCGTACCTTACGTTTCCCCCCGTAGTCACAGTACATACAGCTGGCTCTAATGCGTACCTTACGTTTCCCCCCGTAGTCACAGTACATACAGCTGGCTCTAATGCGTACCTTACGTTTCCCCCCGTAGTCACAGTACATACAGCTGGCTCTAATGCGTACCTTACGTTTCTCCCCGTAGTCACAGTACATACAGCTGGCTCTAATGCGTACCTTACGTTTCCCCCCGTAGTCACAGTACATACAGCTGGCTCTAATGCGTACCTTACGTTTCCCCCCGTAGTCACAGTACATACAGCTGGCTCTAATGCGTACCTTACGTTTCCCCCCGTAGTCACAGTACATACAGCTGGCTCTGACCAGTCTTTTATAATGCATACCTTACGTTTCCCCCCGTAGTCACAGTACATACAGCTGGCTCTGACCAGTCTTTTATAATGCATACCTTACGTTTCCCCCCGTAGTCACAGTACATACAGCTGGCTCTGACCAGTCTTTTATAATGCGTACCTTACGTTTCCCCCCGTAGTCACAGTACATACAGCTGGCTCTGACCAGTCTTTTATAATGCATACCTTACGTTTCCCCCCGTAGTCACAGTACATACAGCTGGCTCTGACCAGTCTTTTATAATGCGTACCTTACGTTTCCCCCCGTAGTCACAGTACATACAGCTGGCTCTGACCAGTCTTTTATAATGCGTACCTTACGTTTCCCCCCGTAGTCACAGTACATACAGCTGGCTCTGACCAGTCTTTTATAATGCGTACCTTACTTTTCCCCCCGTAGTCACAGTACATACAGCTGGCTCTGACCAGTCTTTTATAATGCATACCTTACGTTTCCCCCCGTAGTCACAGTACATACAGCTGGCTCTAATGCGTACCTTACGTTTCCCCCCGTAGTCACAGTACATACAGCTGGCTCTGACCAGTCTTTTATAATGCATACCTTACGTTTCCCCCCGTAGTCACAGTACATACAGCTGGCTCTAATGCATACCTTACGTTTCCCCCCGTAGTCACAGTACATACAGCTGGCTCTAATGCGTACCTTACGTTTCCCCCCGTAGTCACAGTACATACAGCTGGCTCTGACCAGTCTTTTATAATGCATACCTTACGTTTCCCCCCGTAGTCACAGTACATACAGCTGGCTCTGACCAGTCTTTTATAATGCGTACCTTACGTTTCCCCCCGTAGTCACAGTACATACAGCTGGCTCTGACCAGTCTTTTATAATGCATACATTACGTTTCCCCCCGTAGTCACAGTACATACAGCTGGCTCTGACCAATGTGCCACAGTTCTCGTGTGTGTGTGTGTGTGGAACGTGACGTCATGTTTGATGGAGGTAACATAATGCAGAGGTAGTTCTGCGCTGAGTGTTTATGGGTAATGTGTCCTGTACTTGAGTCTGCAGCACTGGCTACTGAAGTTGAACAAGAAAAGATGCTCTTAATTGCAGTTTGAAACACAAAGTACACAGACGTCCACGTTCAAATAGAGATACAGCCGATGCACTGGGATAGAGACTTCCCTTCCAAAGGAACACATTCTATTCTTATTTCACATGCAGGAGTTCCCTTCTGCAGCGGCCGTTTGTGTGTAAACTCATGTCTCTGTCACTCTTTCTCAGAAATTGAATATACTGCAGTATATTGAAATTAAAGATATTACTGTGGCACTTCAAGATATATGGGTAAAAATACAAAATTTGGTCTCTTACAGATATTGCAATATATACAGGTGCAGCTCAAAAAATTAGAATATCGTGAAAAAGTTCAATATTTTTTGTCACTCATTTCAGAAAGTGAAACTCATATATTATATAGATTCATTACACATAGAGTGAAATATTTCAAGCCTTTATTTCTTGTAATTTTGATGAATATGGCTTACAGCTAATGAAACCCAAAATTCAGTGTCTCAGAAAATTAGAATATTTTTGCTTTAGCATATTTTTAAAGTATCATATTAAATATTTGGTCGCATATCCTTTGCATGCTGTTACTTCCTGAAGTCTGTGACCAATCAACATTAAAAGACTCTCAATATCTTATTTTCAGGTACTGTTACAAGCGATACTATAACCTCTCTGCATTTGAACCGATCTCTATGAGAATTGGGGGGTGAGACTAGATTCAGCTGTAAATTATGCTGGTACAGTATGGAACACATGGCTGGCTAAATTGCTGTAAGTCATCAAGGGTCTGAGCTATCGAACGAGCCCCAAACCATCACTCTGTTGCCAGATATGGAGTAGATGTGGATGGATCACTGCAAGGGTTATGCATGTTGCTCTATATTACCTGTCCATAAGGGTAGAGTGGTATAGCAGAATGTTGCTCTATATTACCTGTCCATAAGGGTAGAGTGGTATAGCAGCATGTTGCTCTACATTACCTGTCCATAAGGGTAGAGTGGTATAGCAGCATGTTGCTCTACATTACCTGTCCATAAGGGTAGAGTGGTATAGCAGCATGTTGCTCTACATTACCTGTCCATAAGGGTAGAGTGGTATAGCAGCATGTTGCTCTACATTACCTGTCCATAAGGGTAGAGTGGTATAGCAGCATGTTGCTCTACATTACCTGTCCATAAGGGTAGAGTGGTATAGCAGCATGTTGCTCTACATTACCTGTCCATAAGGGTAGAGTGGTATAGCAGCATGTTGCTCTACATTACCTGTCCATAAGGGTAGAGTGGTATAGCAGCATATTGCTCTACATTACCTGTCCATAAGGGTAGAGTGGTATAGCAGCATATTGCTCTATATTACCTGTCCATAAGGGTAGAGTGGTATAGCAGCATGTTGCTCTACATTACCTGTCCATAAGGGTAGAGTGGTATAGCAGCATATTGCTCTATATTACCTGTCCATAAGGGTAGAGTGGTATAGCAGCATGTTGCTCTACATTACCTGTCCATAAGGGTAGAGTGGTATAGCAGCATGTTGCTCTACATTACCTGTCCATAAGGGTAGAGTGGTATAGCAGCATGTTGCTCTACATTACCTGTCCATAAGGGTAGAGTGGTATAGTAGAATGTTAGTGATTAGCGACAGCAGGTGGGCCTAGGTTTCTGCTCTGAGGATTGTGGAATTGACAGTGTGGAGCGTGCCGGTATCAGGCTGGGTTATTTATAGAGCAGCCATCCTGAGCTGTCAGTCTGATGTCCTGCCCTGTCAAGGGCTGCAGGCCAGGATTGCACCTCTCAACCACACACAAATATACTCAGTGTAAAATCAACTCTGATAGAGTACATGTGGCTCCCCTTGCTGTTGTATTAGAGCCTGGTGAAAGCAGCACATTTCAGGTCGATAAACCTCATACATTTCAATACTTTCTGTCCAATCGCATCAATTCTGTGAATACAGGTGAAAGGTCAGGGCAGCTCCTCACACATAGATGCAGGGAACAGGTTGAATTGCTCAAGGCATCACACGTCTGACATACAACCTATGTGTACAATATGAACAGATTAACCTGTAATAATCTTCCTCTGAAATGTTGTATTTGTAATGTATAATGTTGTGATGTATTTTTGATTAATAAGACGTTCACCATGCCACGTAGCTTATGCTAACCATTCTTCAACTGTATATTCATGGACAGCAAGATACAATATCTAACCAGCTGAGTTTGCAGTGTTTTCATAGTTATTTTGCTCACAGTGTATTCATAGAATGTAAAATATATGAAAAAGTGTATTTGCATTAAATAGAGGACTATGTATGTGCCATTTTCCATTCTTCTTCCTGTAGAATAACATGAGTTGCTCTTGTATGGAATGAAAGCAGGTTTGAATGTAAAGCGGACCTCTGCCCCCTAGTGTTGGAGTCTGGCACTACAAGTTCTAAACCCAGTTGTTGTTTTTCTTTTTTATCAACCTGATCTCAAGCAGTAGAATACAAAGTAAAGATAACTTCTGGAAATGGAATGCACTGCAGTATATTATAAATATAATTAAACATATATTGCACAGCACTGTATTTTACAAATTGCTGAAAGCAGGAATACTTTGTGTTTGCTCATACATTGTGAAACTTTATGGTATAATTTCTTATCTTTGTAATATATTGTAATATCAATGCATCGGAGTCACCAACTCCCACAGTCTCAAAAATGTGTGTCCACGTGAGTCATACTCTGCGTAAATGTGCGCATGTTTTCACCTCAAGTTTGTTTTTATAAATCCCAAATCTATGGGGAAAGTGGCGTACAAATCCTTTTTGTACATATGACCGTTTATACATGTGTGCTGGTTTCTGGATTAAAGGTGGGAATACAATACATCCTGGATCTGTTTGCTGTTGTTGGCACAGAAGCATGAGGAATCTCCCCTGAGCTTCTTCCATCTGGCCACTAGGGAGCCCTCCTTCCAGGGTTCTCTCTCTCCCTGTGTCCTCTCCCTGTGCTCTCTCTGTGCTCTCTCTCTGTGCTCTCTCTCTCCCTGTGCTCTCCCTGTGCTCTCTCTGTGCTCTCTCTCTGTGCTCTCCCTGTGTTTTCTCCCTGTGCTCTCTCTCTCTGTGCTCTCTCTGTGTGCTCTCCCTGTGCTCTCTCTCTGTGCTCTCTCTCTTGTACTCTCTCTCTCTCTGTGCTCTCTCTCTGTGCTCCTGTGCTCTCTCTGTGCGCACTTGTGCTCTGTCTGTGCTCTCTCTCTCCCTGTGTTTTCTCCCTGTGTTTTCTCCCTGTGTTCTCTCTCTCTGTGCTTTCTCTCTCTGTGCTCTTTCTCTGTGCTCTCTCTCCCTGTGCTCTCCCTGTGCTCTCTCTGTGCTCTCTCTGTGCTCTCTCTGTGCTCTCCCTGTGCTCTCTCTCTGTGCTCTCTCTCTGTGCTCCCCTGTGCTCTCTCTCTGTGCTCTCCCTGTGCTCTCTCTGTGCTCTCCCTGTGCTCTCTCTTTGTGCTCTCTCTCCCTGTGCTCTCTCTGTGCTCTCTCTCCCTGTGCTCTCCCTGTGCTCTCTCTCTCTGTGCTCTCTCCCTGTGCTCTCTCTCTCTGTGCTCTCTCTCCCTGTGCTCTCTCTCTGTGCTCTCTCTCCCTGTGCTCTCTCTCTGTGCTCTCTCTCCCTGTGCTCTCTCTGTGCTCTTTCTCTGTGCTCTCTCTGTGCTCTCTCTCTGTGCTCTCTCTCTGTGCTCTCTCCCTGTGCTCTCTGTGCTCTCTCTCCCTGTGCTCTCTCCCTGTGCTCTCTCTCTCTGTGCTCTCTCTCCCTGTGCTCTCTCTCTGTGCTCTCTCTCCCTGTGCTCTCTCTGTGCTCTCTCTGTGTTCTCTCTCTCTGTGCTCTCTCCCTGTGCTCTCTCTCTCTGTGCTCTCCCTGTGCTCTCTCTCTGTGCTCTCTCTCCCTGTGCTCTCTCTGTGCTCTCTCTGTGTTCTCTCTCTCTGTGCTCTCTCCCTGTGCTCTCTTTGTGCTCTCTCTCTCTGTGCTCTCTCTCCCTGTGCTCTCTCTGTGCTCTCTCTCCCTGTGCTCTCTCTATGTGCTCTCTCTGTGCTCTCTTTCTCTGTGCTCTCTATCCCTATGCTCTCTCTCTGTGCTCTCCATGTGCTCTCTCTGTGCTCTCTCTGTGCTCTCTCCCTGTGCTCTCTGTGCTCTCTCTCCCTGTGCTCTCTCTGTGCTCTCTCTTTGTGCTCTCTCTCTCTGTGCTCTCTCTCCCTGTGCTCTCTCTGTGCTCTCTCTCCCTGTGCTCTCTCTATGTGCTCTCTCTGTGCTCTCTTTCTCTGTGCTCTCTATCCCTATGCTCTCTCTCTGTGCTCTCCATGTGCTCTCTCTGTGCTCTCTCCCTGTGCTCTCTCTCTGTGCTCTCTCTCCCTGTGCTCTCTCTGTGCTCTCTCTGTGTTCTCTCTCTCTGTGCTCTCTCTCTGTGACCTCTCTCTATGTTCTCTCTCCCTGTGCTCTCTTTCTGTGCTCTCTCTCTGCTCTCTCTCCCTGTGCTCTCTCTCTGTGCTCTCTCCCCCTGTGCTCTCTCGCTGTGCTCTCTCTTTCTGTGCTCTCTCCCTGTGCTCTCTCGCTGTGCTCTCTCTGTGCTCTCTCTCCCTGTGCTCTCTCTCTGTGCTCTCTCTCTGTGTTCTCTTGTGCTCTCTCTCTCTGTGACCTCTCTCTGTGTTCTTTCTCTGTGCTCTCTCTCTATGTTCTCTCTCCCTGTGCTCTCTCGCTGTGCTCTCTCTCTCTGTGCTCTCTCTCTCTGTGCTCTCTCTCCCTGTGCTCTCTCCCTGTGCTCTCTCTCTGTGCTCTCTCTCCCTGTGCTCTCTCTTTCTGTGCTCTCTCTCTGTGCTCTCTCTCCCTGTGCTCTCTCTCTGTGCTCTCTCTCTCCCTGTGCTCTCTTTCTGTGCTCTCTGTGCTCTCTCTCCCTGTGCTCTCTCCCTGTGCTCTCTCTCCATGTGCTCTCTCTCTGTGCTCTCTCTCCCTGTGCTCTCTCTCCCTGTGCTCTATCTCCCTGTGCTCTGTCTCTGTGCTCTGTCTCTGTGCTCTCTCCCTGTGTTCTCTCTCTCTGTGCTCTCTCTCTATGCTCTCTCTCTCTCTCTCTGTGCTCTTTCTCTGTGCTCTCTCTCTCTGTGCTCTCTCTGTGCTCTCTCTCCCTGTGCTCTCTCTCCCTGTGCTCTCTCTCCCTGTGCTCTCTCCCTGTGCTCTCTCTCTGTGCTGTGCTCTCTGTGTGTTCTCTATGGCTGTTTTAAACCACACTGAAGTCCTGGTTTTCACAACTAGTCAGTCAAACGTAAGAATGTGCACCTTGTGAGACTTCATATGGTCCAAAGAACAAAGTATTCACCCAATGCATACTGCCAATATACTGACATTAAAGTATTCACCCAATGCATACTGCCAATATACTGACATTAAAGTATTCACCCAATGCATACTGCCAATATACTGACATTAAAGTATTCACCCAATGCATACTGCCAATATACTGACATTAAAGTATTCACCCAATGCATACTGCCAATATACTGACATTAAAGTATTCACCCAATGCATACTGCCAATATACTGACATTAAAGTATTCACCCAATGCATACTGCCAATATACTGACATTAAAGTATTCACCCAATGCATACTGCCAATATACTGACATTAAAGTATTCACCCAATGCATACTGCCAATATACTGACATTAAAGTATTCACCCAGTGCATACTGCCAATATACTGACATTAAAGTATTCACCCAATGCATACTGCCAATATACTGACATTAAAGTATTCACCCAGTGCATACCACCAATATACTGACATTAAAGTATTCACCCAATGCATACTGCCAATATACTGACATTAAAGTATTCACCCAGTGCATACTGCCAATATACTGACATTAAAGTATTCACCCAATGCATACTGCCAATATACTGACATTAAAGTATTCACCCAATGCATACTGCCAATATACTGACATTAAAAACATTATCAAGATCAGAAAACATACTGGGACACAATATAATCTACAAACTATTATTTTCAGACATTATTATTTCAATATATGCTTATGTTTTTTTGTAAACATTGCCGTAAAATAAATCATTGTAATATAATTTTTATTATATTTTCCAAAAGCATACATATGGTATATTGCAACAAATCTCATTTTTGTAGGTGCAAGCTATATAACCAGTTCCTAGTGAACACGCAATTTCATTAAGCTAAATAAAAACAATATTTATAAATGGATCTGTTGGTGTGTGTGAAACTGA